>JAODOY010000006.1:621488-643689 GCA_025399855.1 Forbesichthys papilliferus | reverse complement strand
ACACACACATATATATAGATATATATATATATATATATATATATATATATATACACCTAACAGATAAGTGAATGGGAGCTATAATGACTTAATATGGAGCCGCAATTTATCCCTCCATCAGTCACACAAACGGCATCACTCGTAGAGTGAGTTGCATTTTAGCGACAATCATGTATTTTTATATAAAGACCAGATAGCACTTGTAAAAGGACAATGTTCGATTAAGGGTAGGCCATACGGTCAGATGCAAAGTAAAACTGGGCAGGCGTGTGAAATGTGTATCTTGTGGTGCTGAATGTGGGCAGTGCAGGAGGTGACACACATAACTCAGTTTTCCAGTTTGTAGTTGGTGTGAGGTTGCTGATCACCGTTAGACATAACTTGACTGGGTGCTGTTTTTCAAGGGAAATGTGTAGAGGGTTTGTAATTATCATTAGAAACTCTGTACAAAACCATCTGGATAAACATTATATGGTTAGCACTCCAATCCATCCTGCCTTGCTAAGAAAAAATACAGCCAATTGCATACACACATGTCCTTGCTGTTCGTTTGAGGATGTGAATTCAGCAGTCAATGTTCACCTGTGTTGAACTCTGGACAAAGTGAAGATGCGATTTTGCATCACCGTAGGATTTAATTTTCCTCTTCGCTCCCATGTAATGGAAGTGATTGGGAGGTGAATATTGTCTGATAAGAAATGTAGCATGTGTGACGGTACTTATTGCTTTGTACGAAACCTCTCAGCCCCACAACCTAAGAGCAGGTTAACGCGGGCCTGCTCTCCCTCCCAAACATGGGTACTATACTGTACAAATGTTATCCCACGCATGATTTAATATGTAACTAGTGCCAAGAGCTAGACACAGAGCATTGTAGGGACATTCAGTTGAAATTGCAAATCTACATTTGTTACAGAAGGAAAATACATATAACTCTTTCTCTTCAATTGAATATTCATCAGTAATTCTAAAGCACACATTTGCCATGGGCTCACAAAGTAATTATTCATCTTTTCAAGAATAGCTGCCTAAACTTAAACAGTGTTGTGTCACAAATGACAGAAAAAGGATACGTTGATATTCCTGTGGTGTGTGTGTGTGTGTGTGTGTGTGTGTGTGTGTGTATATATATATATACACCCACTATATATATATAGATATATTTATATATATATAGTGGGTGTGGGTGTGTCACAGATTTTGGGGTGTATTCATCATCTTTCTTGGCTATTGTTAGAGCAGGATGTCTTTGACAGTGATCCCTGGCTAATGAATCCCTTCTGCAGGCTGACTTGGCTAAAGAGAGGTTATATAACCAGCAAGTAGTTAGAAGACTACAAGGAATACAGTGCATAAGTTTGAGTAGACCCTCTCAGCACACGCACTCTTTCGCACACAGACACACACACGCACAAATGCATAATAAATTACCTAAAGCCCTTTTCACACGTTGTTCCTGGTAAATTACCTGCATGCTTTTCTCTATTCAGACATTCAGCTCCGTCCAGGTACATTTACCTCTTGCACCGGTTCATAAATGCCGTGGTTAATACCGACATAGTACAATAGCCTGGACAGTCCAGCAGAGGGCGGTAGCTAATGCAACACTTTTTGGATGCTGCCAAGCCTATAAACAAATACGTTTTCAGTAGACATCAAATTACAACGTACATTTTTGCCATTGTCAGCTGGAGGCTATTTATAGTTATAACAGGACCAATATCCAAAAGGGATTGATTGCCAGTTTTCCTTATTAAGTCTAAATGACTTGAAAGGCCATGCTATTCTATGCTTTGGCATTTTAAGACATGCATTCCTGGTTTATAGTTCAAAAGTTGTTAAATGTCACAACCAATGAAGTCCTCTGTATACATGTGAAATGAGGATATCTTTAATTTCATGGCATTTTGTTTTTGTTCCCAAAATTGCCAACAATTTAGGTCACATTCCTAGGCAAATAACGAAGATTAATTTATAAAGAGCATGCAATGGCTTTATGACTTAAAATAGATTCACAAGCTTGAGGCTTGAGGTAAACAGGCTTAAAGTAGACATTTGATCCATTTGAGCTTTCAACATACAGTATTTGTGATGTCCTCAAGTGAAAAGGCTGATGTTATAAATGTTGGCTTATTACTTGTCTTTTTGTTTAGTTAAAATATAAATTATACTGTGTTCTAGGTGTCTGGCCAGGAAGTTTACTTTCAATTAATGACACATGAATAATGATTTAGTATTCTCATACATTTACATATAAGTGATGGAAAACACAATTGAATACAATATTGTGACATTCTATTGGCTTTGTTGAAATTCAATAGAGAGTAAGTGAAAAGGGTCCATGAGGTATATTTCAATAAGGATTTTTTAAAAGCATTTTAGCATTTTAAACTCCAAAATAAATACAAAGTTAAAACACTCTAACTACCTAACACACCCATACTGACCATGTGTTGGTTGTATGCATTTAGACAGGACTCCTTGTTCTTCCCTCTTGACACTGCTAAACATACCTTACAATATCTTATGAAAGGGCTCTGGTGCTACACATGCAGAAATCATGCTTTGTCCACATCAGCTGCTGCTCTGCCCAGAGGAGGGATACATGCTACGGCCAGGCTCAGCATCATTGGCCAACTGCTATACAGACAGTTTCACATGACTATTAGTTTGTCATGTACATTTTTGGACAAATGTCCCATCTTTTACATTAATGTTGTCTATGTTGTTGGTTTTGATGCTTTATGTTGTGCAGTTAAAATCACTGCTCATGTAGTACCTAACTACTTTTCACTGTACCATGATCTCAACATCCTCGACCCACAAATGAGGGCTTGCTGCTTGAACCTCCTGTTCTTGCAAAGTTAGATCACACATAACAAATGTGTGTTTTAAAAGTCAGTTTGTTCTAAACATCTTTCTCCACTAGGAACGATGTGACCTCTAACAACATTAGTCATGCCTTCATTGCCAAATTGATATGGTGTGATCAATATTTGTTTGTAATGCAATTGCAAACTTTTATGATTGAATGGAGACGTGGCACCAACTCAATTCTGACAAACATTATATTCTTTTTTTTTGTGCAATTTCTAGAACAATGTATTACATGTGCTCAGTTAAACCATACATAATGGTTCTTTAACCTGGTTAGAGAAAGCTGAAGCGCACAAAATCAGTGTACATATAAATGCAAGAATTTTATTGTAAAATTCCACAGCTGTGCGCAGTTACCTTATGTAAAGGGTCTTCCCCCCAGTTTGTAGTATAATATGTAGAATATGTGCTATTTTTTTCACACATACTCAAGAAATATACATTGATGGCAAACAATTAATATTATATATATAAATATGATTATCAAATCAAGTTTATTTTGTTTTCTGGACAAAAGCCACACTATTTTGCTAAGAAAATGTGGAAAAAAGTGATGTTTTCTGCAGTCTGACAAAATAATAGTAATAATTGACATGCTCTTCACATACACTGTAGGTTTAATTTTTTTTGGTCCCAAAATATTAATTTAATTTAATATAATAGAGTGCAAATACATGTAAATGGGGGCAAGGTTTCAAGACCATGATGAATTATACCTGATTCACCGTGCTTACTAAACCATATTCACTGATTAGCAATATAGTTTAGTCAACACTTTTCAGAATCAGTTTGTTTTCAAAGTAAACATTTCTAAAAATGTTGTTTATACCTTGAAGATGAGACATGCAGGACTCTCAGTTCTATTGGAATACTATCTGAGTTTGACTTTGTACTGAGATAGGCTATTAGCTCCAAATAAAACCCTCAAAAATAACCTTGATTATCCTGATGTCGTCAAGACACAAATACATATGTTATACTATTGGATAAACATTGCCTGTAGGTTTTGCTTGATGCTGAATATGATATTTATACATTAAACAGCATGTTTAACACAAGAAACCTCCTATTCGTACTGTATCCATAGAGCAGGCCAGCAGAATATGTAGTGAAACATAACATAATTTCATATTCTCTTTTGCATGTTGGGAGAGTTTGGCACTTGAATACATGTTTTCCACCACCTACATTTCTCTAAACTAGTGAACATTGATGATGAGATCCATGACACCAACAACTCCTTTGTATGTGCACACTTAAAACATGTTAGGATCACAACGAAGCAGCTTGGCAACACTAGACGATTACTATTTACTAGGAGAGAAAGAACTGCATGACCTTTTGGTGAATGCAAGAAATTAAGATGTGGCCTTTGTTACTACTATTGCTTTCATTAATCATGGCAAATGTCACAAATCTAGCTATGTAAATGTGTTGCTATGGAATAAATAAATAGGTATATAATCCCACTCAAAGTTATTTCCATGCATTAAGACCTGCTAACATTTTTGATTAAAAAAATAATTTAATCAGAAATTACTGAAGTCTTCAAGCTGCTCAACAGTTAATAATAAACATGTTTTTTTTATATAATTTAGATGTTAATAGTTTGACAGGCCATTAATGTATGTCGATCACAACATATAAAACACAACTTAGACAAGCTTTAACTTAGTTACAATACAAAACAAAAAAAATTGTCTCTTTGTTACAAATGACAGCATTATGCATGTCTCTGCAGGCTATATGAGCATAAAATACAATTTATGTTCAAATAAATAAATAAACATGTACTGTAATTAAATATCCCTTGTACATCTTTCATAGTCAGGCAAGAATAATACAAGAAACCTAATATACGTGGAAATGGTTTTACAATGCTGAAATTATACAATATATACCCATTTACAAACTCCAAGGTTGTGATATGTGTAGCCTTCCCTGTATAATATATGTACATAAATATACTGTTGTTTTCACCTGGTCATCATGAGACACTGAGTAATACTGAAGCACTGTCCATGTTTCTTGCATACTGATTCACACCAAAACTAAGCCTTATAGTGTCATATGTAATTCCAGAAATCACATTCAACATTCAAAATGCTTACGCTTCTTCTCGTCATACAGTAATACCGCATTACAAATTAAAACAATAACAAAACCACAACCTAATTCAACTTCTTTTGTGAAATTCAGATCATTTTCATCCTCTCAGTGTGAGAGCGAAAGAGATAAGGAATGTTAGTAAGGCCTAGGCATCTGTTATGTTCAGATGCAACTTACTTTAACAAAGCTGTTCATTAATATTTCAACATTGTTGGTTCACCTTAAAAAAAATACAGATATTGTATGAACCCTGTTCAAAAGCAGTGAGTTTAGCCTCTGTGAGGTATGATGTGGTGTGGTGGTGAGTTAATTTAATAAAAGTGTTCTTATTCAATAAAATATGAGGCATTCCTGTTTGTTGTGTGAATACCTCATATAAGACAATTGTTAACTTGTCTTATAAGACAATTGTTTAGCTTGAATTATTGGTAAAGTATGTCTTTCCTACCAGAGAATATGGTGATCTTGAACTGATCAATCATGTAAAACTCAATTAGTTTAGTCCCCTCTTCCCAAAAAAAAAAAAAAACTAAAACAAAAATCCCACCAACATAAAATCTATGTTGATAAATCCTAATTCATAAAATTATGTAGGTTCCATAGCCAACAACAGAAGACCATGTTGATATTTGGCCTGAAAGGTGCATGCAATAGATGTAAAGTAAACCACTACATAGTGTAATAGTAAAATATATACAGTGTCTGTACATTTAACCATTTAGCATGAACAGCATTATCTAGTTCTCTGACCACACATGAAATATGCAATGTCTATCTGTGTTGACAGCAGAATAAATCCTATAAAATGAAGTCTAGAATCCATAGCTCCATTAAAGTGCTTCAGGCTTTGCTTATTTAGTATGTTTGATGGATTGAAGAAGAGCTCATGGAGTTTATATGAGAAATCTCTTACAGATAGGCGCCTCATTAGGATATCTGTAAAAAGGGAAATAACATATTTTTTTGAGGGTAGGAGCTATTACAGTTGAGTGGCCCTATGAAGCACCCCCCAAGAGAACCCACAAAGAGGAAAAAAGAACAGGCAATTTCATAAGGAAAATGTCAAAACCAAAAGAAATCAGTTAAAAGCTAGCCATGCAAAATGACACAATCGGTGCAAACCCCTAGCACAATCATTTTCACTGAAAAAAATGTTTTGGCCCCTTATGCCAGTTATGTGTGCTACAACTTTTGCATTTCCATCATAAGAAGGTAATTATATCCTGTATATAAATGGCGTCGTCTAAGACGACATATGATCAAAATCAAAATGTCAGCTATGTCAGTGGGTCCCTTTTCAAAATGTTCCATTCTCAAGCAAAGTGTGAGGGCATGTACGGTCTGACTGGCTACACAGCTGGACCTAGAGATAGAGGTAGGACACCCAGTAGACCAGGTTGAAGAGACCGAACGCCGTTGGGAAGAAGATGCGGGCGTACGAGTCTATCTTGGCAACGCGGATGTGCAACCGACCGTGCCGCCAAGCTCCGGAGCGGCAGTCTTCAAAGCAGCAGAAGAAGCTGGTGCAGTCCTTTCCGTCCAGACACTCGTAGCCATACTCCTCGTCCCTCTCCTGCATGTGCGTGGCGTTGTTCATCTGGATGGCCGTGGCCGAGCGTGGACGGATGTCTACCGTGGGTGTCTGCTTTTGAACAGGGGTGAATGAAGACTCGGTTAGCGAACAAAGCTAAGGCTTTATCGCAACAGGGGACCTCACTGAATCCTCGTTTTGCTTTGGATTTGTCCTGCTGTCATGAGTCGGCAAAATACAGTACAATTTGCACCTTACAATTGCCAATGTTCCCTATTAAAGGAAATGTCATGGAAATGCAAATAGGCCCATAACTATCCCCTGTGGTGGTATTTAGTCAGGCAACAGACAACAAGGGCCCCCATTGAACCCACCATGCAAATAACACCTTTGTTCAATGCTGAGATGCAGCTACCTAAAATACATGGATATATATTTGTTACAGATTATTTTTGTTCTTCATTAAGAAAACATATTATGCTAGTGCTGGGCAATTTCACGTCAAGCAATAATCCTTGATGAATTCTTAATAAGTAAACAACAAAACATATAAACAATAATAAAAATATGATACATCTACAGTATTATGCTCTGTAAAAGGATTTACTTTGCAATTCAAACTAGGTGTACTTGCGTTGCAAACAACTTCACACTTGACCTTCACCTAATCCTAAAATGAGTAAATCTCAAAGTGACACAAAATTTTAATTATTTGTACTATTCATTATTTGTTATAATGTATTTACTACTACTCCTAGTACTACTACTACTAATAATAATAATAGTACTTTCATGTTATATACTGAATTTATGAGCGTGTGCATGGTTTCATAAACATTGCAAATGATGGTCCTTACAAAAGTTGCTAACCTGCTGAGAATGTTGGAAAACACACAGTAGAATATGCTGGATGGACAACATCAAATTTAACAAGACACCTGAGGACATGTCTAACTTATTCAGCGACTATCCCTCACATCAGTATCAAAACTTCAACACATTCTTGCAATGCAGTTTTGGTCTTAAATATGGAGATCTTCAGTGTTAATAAAACCATGTCTGCAAAGACAAAGGACGATACCCAACAATGTATACACATCATCAACACCAAGCATTTGCAAATCCATGTGAACTGCGTGAGTCATTTCAATACAAAGACAGTGGTCAAACACAAGTCGACAAACAAGTCAGTCAATTATAACCAAAACTTACATTTTATCATGCCATATTTTGATGTTCAGGCATAGGCTACTTGAGGAGTGATTCAAAGTCATCTTGCAAAGATTCCAGACTTGACAGAGACTCCAGCACAACTTTCATAATGCATTCAGCATTCTAGTAAATTATATACTAATTACCGTACTTAGTTGGAGTATTCCTTTCCTATTCTGCTGCTGCACAACACTACTATGAGAACAATAGAGAAGCAAATAGCTGACCACAGCACCTATAGGCCTGGTTGTTTTATATGCACAATGGCACATTGTATATTACATAATTTTCTTAGCCTATGGGTGTATTGAAAAAAAGAAAATAGAGCAGGACGTTACTTCTGGGCTGTAAGCATTTGTGTGCGGATACATAGCACAGCCGCCCATCTGTCATGTAACTAAAGGGTAAAATAAACGTCCTTTTCAAGCTCTGCTTACTACTGGAGAGCATAGACCTTTCATTTGTGTAGGGTGGTAAAACAGCAATGTGATATCAGCATGTCTTTGCCTCTTGTCATTCTAAAAGGAGGCAATTAGTATTCAAATAGCGTATTTCAGTTGGCTTTTATCTCAAAACGCCATGCCACCTTGGCACAAATTGGAATCCCTAGCTCTGTAGAAGATTAACTGCAGCCCCCTCTTGGCAGAAGTCATCGTTTTCCCTGACCTTGCAAATAAACCACAGTGTCAACCTCAACGTTTATAAACACATTGTTCCTTTGGCATACCCCGAAAGGCCAACGTCAAGGAATTTTATATCACTGCTTTCATTTCAAAGAGTGCTGTTACCTGTCATTGAAAAGCCCCTTGTTGCGCTAGAACCATTCGGAGGACAATATTATAAATTTCAAGTTTGGAATTTGAAATTGAAAACTTAATTCAAAGAATCTTAAAATTTGCCCAGCACTAGTGTAGCACTAAGTAAGTTGTGTGTACTTGTTGAAAGTGATGCGTAACAATGAACAGAAAACCTTTTTTTTTTTCTCATTGAAGCTAATGGTTATCCAAGATGGTTAATGTGAGTCAGTTCTCACAGGACACAGACTACACCGGTGGAAGTGCAGTGGAAGCATAAGCATACATATAGTCCTACGGCACGCATGGCCTGTACAGGCGTGGCTTTGCCAGTGTCAGCAGAAACAATAACAAGGCAGTGGCATAGGTGACGTTAACTGGCTGAAAGTAGACAACCTCAATGCAAATGCATGGAAACACTCTGGATCATTGCTAAACTATCCCTCCAGCGTGACTGTCTATGATGTTTAACGATTTTGATGAAAACAGTGTTTCCACATAGTACAGGTGCTATTTTACTTACAGTACCAACCGTGTATTCGATCACATACAACCACAAATTTCAGCCGCTAATCATCCCTTTAACAAATATTTGCATTTCAACAGTATTTGTATGATTTGTTTGATGTGCGAGCTTTTATTTAACTATTTGCTAAAGACTACTGAATGCAATTGTGCGCAAATCTGTTAAACGTACTCGCGGATGTGAATTCAATTTCACAGCGCAGCGGTTGTCTTTTTCAGTCTGTTAAGGTCAGCTGACTCTGTAGCGTGACATTCAGAAAGCCCAACAAACACATAGGTCAAGGTTCACTGGCAGAAAAGGAAAAAAAAAGAAGCCACTGCTATCGTTCATCGTAAGGGTGCGGCGAGTGTAACAGGACAGAGGGAGCCACAGTATAAGCATGTCCTGTGCTAATGCCTTGCTCCTGACAAGATATGTAAGAAGTCCATTTATTTTTGAATTTTTAATTGAATTAAGTACATATGGCTGGCTGCCTCTGCACTGTGCACTACAGGACGACCATGGGTAATTTAGTCTCAGATGCGTACATGGTGGCTGAGGTGAGTATAATAGGATACGTGGATAAACCGGTAACATAAAGAGCCGTCTATTGTATCTAAATGAAGAAGATGCGTACAATGCTGTGGGGCTCAAGGAGCCAAATACAACAGACACATGCAGTTATTAGAGGGAATCTCAGACACAGGCAATATACCTTTGAGGAAAAGAGCCGGAGGAGCTATTGTCCATACAGGAAACAAAGAGAATGTGGAATTGAAAGAGAGTCACACAAAACAAGGAAGCAATCAATGTAGGAAAACAAAGAAAATAAAGAAAGGCAAGAGAATGTCAAAAATAACAGTGGCATATACTGTCTAACGTAAATGGGGAGAAATACCATTTAGAGACATATTACATACAAACACAGAGGAATGATGCATGACACAATATATCTGACATGCACGTAAACAATGATCACCTTATTTGAGTTAAACTGGTGATTTATTAAACACCAAACAAAGGTTAAATAGCTATATGTAGATATTTAGCAGAATTATTGTTTTGACATTTGTGTTCATGCATTAGGCCCCAGAATGTCTTCCCTGATAGTACCTTAAAGTGAGCATTTTTAGAAAAATATAACTAAATTGAACTTCAAAAATAGTTTGACATGGTTTTAAACTGCTTCTAGGATGTCATACAGGTATTTCTTCATCTTTCAAACTATTCACGAAGATCAAAAGCTGCCTTTCCTTGCACCTTGGTCGATCACGCCAACCCAGTCCATCCCGTCAATTCATTATTCATTCATTAATTCATCTAGTCAGTTCCTATAGCAACACCTTACTTAGAGAAATTAAATATATGATCACTTACAGTAAGTGCTGTAATAGAGAATAGAGAATAGTCCATCAAAAATAACCTTGTTTGAAAAGAAATATACATAGTATATATTTATTCCACTTGCTTCCTATATGTTTTGCTATAATACATAAAGAATATCAATATGCTATTTCAGCTGTGCTTCACATAAATCGAATATCTGCTCCTATATTTAGAGACAGCAACAACCAAACTCCTGCTCCAATGAAAGCCTAGCATGGCTGAGACTACTATGATGGACCATAGTCACATGACATGATTACTGTGGTAACAGATGTGTGGATTAAGGACAGGTCTGAGCTGACAGCACATGACCACAAGGCCACACTGTAGCCAAGCTCTCTCAGGATAACTGAGAAATACTTGTGCGATAGCTCTCTCTGGGGCTTATCCCTATTCTGTAATGCACTGGCAGAGACGGAGATTGAGGGAAAAAGCATGGGGCACATTTAAATACATAGTGCAGCTGTGTGGAATTGCAATCCTTGACCCTTCACCTAAATACTGCACACAGCATACAATATGCTAGGCTACAAGAGGCTAGATTGGAAGGTCATAATCACAATAAGATGCTGTGTTGGTTTTTTTAAACCAGAGATAGCCCATAACCCATAACCGTCAAAAATGAGAACATCTAAATGTGCGATTCGTTTCGATGCTCACCGGATTTTTCTTCTTCTTGTCCTTTTTTGCACTGGGCTTCCTGTTGCTGACAAAGTAGTGCAGGGTGCCGTACTCTATGAGCGCGGCAAAGACGAAGATGAAGCAGACGGAAACAAAGAGGTCCATGGCGGTGACGTAGGAGACTTTCGGGAGCGACTTTCTCGCTATGGTACTCAGTGTGGTCATGGTCAGTACTGTGGTGATGCCTGGCAACAAGCAGAGAGGAGATAGCAACACAACATTAATAGTCAACTGTTATGTATACAAGCCAGCCTATGCTATCTCTTGGTTCAATCACATACATCACTACACCAACCACCTAAATAATGCTAAAAGTATGAAAATTAGTGAAGATCATTAAAATGTACGTAGCTAGAAACTTTATATTTGTTTCCATGTTGTTCCTTTTGTTATTACTTTGGATAGCGTCAAGATAGATATTAAACACATGTTTGTGTTTAATATCTTCTTTGTTACTGCGTTAACCTTAAGACAACAATTGACGTTAAACACACCCGTTTGTCATTTTTAATGATATCTCCCAGTCTACTTGATCTGCTACTTCTTAACACTGTTGTTTAATTGTATTGTTATTCACAGAACAATATACATTAAATGAACAAGTCATGGCTCAGTTTCATTTCAAACACTCTAACTCTAACTCTACACTAAATGGTGGGCGTCCATGACGGAGACACGCTTTGCCCTTCCTCTATGCTGGGCATTCTTTCACATTGAGCTGTCTTCCAACCCTACAGTACAGTACTCTGACATACTACGTCTCCACATGTGCCATCTGGTCATATCTCTCTCTCTCTCTCTCTCTCCTTCTCTCCCGGCGGTGAGGAAGCGCTTTACAAAGTGCGCTGATACAACAGCATCAACACGCTAACAACGCAGGACGTTGCTCATCAGGCGAGCAACCAACTGAGCCGCCATCCCTCTGCATCTAACAGACCACAAGGGGACCTACGCTGTCAGATAGCAAATAGGCAGTGCCTTTTGGACGTTGCTCACGTTGAGCGATTTTTATACTTTCCTCGGTGGCGTTGGAAGGATTAAGAGTTATGTCATTGCTACAAAATCCCTTTTTCCTAGCCAACTGGCTTGAGTGTTCCTCCCCCGCTATCTTTTCTCTGAGCAAATTAAGTTATTTGGCTCGCGGTACAACATTTGGCAGGTAATTAATAGCGTGGGCATGTTTATGGAAAATGGCTCTGTGAAGAGTCAGGCACATATTTTAACTAGAGACAAAGCCGCCTCGTGACTAATAATAACTGTCCATGTAAGGGCTGCGGTACGCATCGTGACGGATGTAGGCGCAACGCGGGTAAACGCGGCAGAAGAGACCATCCTTCCTTTTACATTCAGCGATGCCCACTAATGATCTCACCAGCAGGATATGAGGTCACAGTGTGGAGCCTTAAGGGTCCTCTGAGATGCTGACTAAGGAATATTTAACAGCATCCCTTTAGGATACTAAGGACAAGTTAAAAACATGACACATTTCCTTGAAATCCACACATGATGAAAAAATAAAAAAAACTTTTCCTTTTTTATGCACAACCCTTCCTGATTGTGTGCGTGCGGGTGTGTGTGTGTGTGTGTGTGTGTGTGTGTGTGTGTGTGTCTGTGGCCACCTGTCTATACATTGCTGAGGCATCATCTCTGCTGTATTGCATAATTAATGCCTCATTAAGGCATGCATAAAAAACATATGTGCCCGGAGAGGCCCTGCTAATCAAGATGGACTAGATTCCTCTGCAGCCATCCTCTCTGAGGAGCAACTCGGAGGGAGGATGGGACAAATAACAGAAGTAAAGGGAAAACAACACAGTTTGACCACAAGGGCCTGCTTGTGTGTTTGGAGCGAATGGGGAGTCATTATGGAACGGTTGCACAGTGAATCTCCCCTCAGCATTTGTGTATGCTTGGTGGGCTATCGTGGATGAATAATACAATTAAAGGGGGTGAGAGGTTTCTCTTACATGCTTGCTCAGCGATTATAAAAGCAAAGGGGTCGAGGAAGACAAAGTAAATATTGTAGTATACTGCAAAGAAGTAAATACAATTTGTGGTTATTAGAGTTTATACTGTGAACTTGAAGACATTGTGTTGAGGTTAAAATGAGTTTCTAGTGCCAGCGCTGGTTGGTGAGAGATGAAAACAAACTATCTGCAGGATGGGGTCAAAACAACTCTCACATCAAGGAGATGCTCTTTGCAAGCGTACCTAAGGATGTTCTAGCCGGAACGGCGTCTTTGTTGATCCAAAAGGAGACCCAGGAGAGGACAACAATCAGTGTGCAGGGTATGTAGGTCTGTATGGTGAAGTAGCCCATTCTCCTGCTCAGGTCAAAAAAGACCGTCAGAACCACGTAGTCTCCTGGAGAAAGAGGGAAGGAAAGGAGAGGGAATGTACAGTACAAAGATCACTTTCAGAGACAGCAAAGGACTGTATGATGATGACACTGATCAAATATATAGAACAACTGTAGACTAGAGAATGCCCAAGGAATGTAAACATAGCATCTAAATGATGTATCCAACTTGTATTGTTACTGTCTGAATATCAATAAAAGAACAACAGGTCACCGGGCTGGATTCAGGATAGCATGTCAATAGTTAGCAAGCGCTTCATCACAACACAGCCATCTGATTAGCAGCTATCCCTATTGTGACCCCCTGACTGTGGCAAATGTTACGGGAGCAAGAGGTTGATGTTAGCCATGATCACACTGAGTCAACCCTGACTATCTGCTGCTGATGGCTCCTGTGTAGTAGTACAGATGTATGCACAAACACACACAATGTCTGTCTGTTAATTAAATGATGCTGGAGTGTTCGGACAAATGCCAACAATGCTGTGTTCTGCAGTCTGCACATCTGCCTGTGTGTGGGGTCTGTGGGTTTAATGTCCTCAGCTCAGTGTGTGATTGATTTAAATCACACTTAACTCCACCAGTGTCAAAAACCTCCCTCAAAGCTATGGCATGTGCCTGTATTTGCAGGGCATGCATGCAGTTGGTATCTCAGCAGTTTGTGTTTGTAGGCATGCTAAGACAAGGCAAGAGCTACGAAAGTTGTGGCTTATGTGTATTCATGAAAAAAAAGAAAAAACAATCTAAAAGAAAGTTTATAAAAACTGCAATTCTTCAAAACAAACAAACAAACAAACAAACAAACAAACAAACAGCAAAGTTACCTGTTTTTCTTGTTTTAAAGGTGTTTAAAGTTAGTTAATGGGTATGCTAATTAGATACAGCCCAGCCAACACTAACTTAAGGCAATTAAATAAGTTAAATAGAGTAATAATCAAATCACATGCATTTCAGACCTAATAATAAGTACTTAATATCTCATCTATTTGGCTAATTGGAGATACAATTTTGGTTGCTTAATAAGCTTGATGAGATCTAAGAAGTTTTTTCAGTAAGTGGTAAAGCTAATTATAAGACAAGCATTTAAAGGAGTCCATATACGAGAATGGACTGTTCTTAGAAATTATTGAGAAAGTGCATTTAAGCATTTTTTTTAAACATGTGTTGAACCTTAATCTTCAGACATTTTGTAAGAATGTTTTCTTGTGAATCCTGTCCCTGGTATGTTATCTCACACAAACATATGCAAAACACATTGCTGCATGTAGCGTTTGAACAAACGCCAAAGGCAACATCTGCATATTATCTGTTTGTCTTTGATTAAGATAAATATTGCGGGTTGTGAATAAAAATAAAATGACAGAAAGAAAGAAACATAGGTTTCTCTGTATCTGTGTCTAAATAGTTGTCTGCGAATTGCCTCACTGAGCGTTTGGACCAAAAGGCTACGCAATATGTCCCAGCATGCACCTCTGCACAACAAGCCACTGATAGCAACATTTAATATACAGAGGCTGCTGACATCACTCACATAGCTGTTCATACTGCTACCTGCTGATGCAGGCATGTGAGCAGCATATTGGAGCACACACCGCATAATTCTGTTAGGGAGACACATTTACACATTTAGCCTGTTCTCGGGGGGCCCACAGCTCTGTGTTTTGTTTTTATTAATACCGCATTAGCAAGAGTCTAAACTTTCCCACTGCCAAACACTTTTGACAGATTAAAATAAATGCGAGTAAATATATTTATTTCAGCTTGGTCAGCAGTGCAACGGCGCTTCACGTTTCCTCACACTCTTAATGATAACAGGCTTTTTGACCGTCAGGGCTCACTAGCCCATTGGCTGGTGTACGACACTCCAGCAGTGTGTCTGATAGCTTGTCTGCCACTTTCATTGTGTGCTGCATTGCTTGCCAGTTATACACTTATAGCAAATGTTACCAACCAGTGCCTTGCCTTGTGACAGACTGATGTATCTGTATCAGTTAACCAGCCATTACAGTTCTATACTAATGTCAGGTCCTTACTAATGACTTCCTGATCCTATGCGAAAAAAAAATGTCTTCCAGTTTCCTTTGTTGTTTAAGTGCTAGGTTCAGATTAGGATTTTGTCTCGCCTAGAGCAATTCATTTTTTACTCAATGTAAACAACTATTGATCAATCGAAAAAACATATCAAATTACAGATGCAAGCATTGACTGTACATGCATATTACTTTACTATACGTATGCAAGAAGGCAAGCAAAGTCAAGTGATTTATACTGTATTAATTGGCACCCATGGAATGCCTCGTGTCCAATCAGATTTACTTGGTCGAGCCAACTGTTGTATAATGAGAGTCAACGATTTATGATGAGACAAGTGGCAGTTGCAAGCCAACTAGGTGGGGCGAAAATAAACTTGATGCAAATCTTGAGCGATGCAACACAGCAACCACCAATGGGAGTGAAGGAAACGCGACACATGCTTCTGAAACAAAAGATCCACCCCATAAGTAACCACACACGTCTCACTCGTCTGTCATCCGTGTGAACACGTGGTTAGTGTACATGAAAGTCATTTTTGTATTAATGCAACTTACTTTAGACTGTGATGTATAAACCTCACTTGCAACTGTGACGATGAGAGGGGCGTAAATACCATGGTTTTTCATGTAATATAATGGGAATCTAATCTGAATTACAGCCCCAACAAAGTGACCTCTACACCTCCAAATGGTCAGATTCAGAACTCTACCAACTACCCTGTTTGCTCCAGGCTAAATCCAAGCTAACCTAATTCAGAACCCAATTATGTCTGACCTTGCCATTGCTTTCAGCAATTAGCTAATGGGGTGGTTGACCCTTAAACAGCAATTCAAAAGTTGAACTTTACCAGGAATAATAGGTTAATGGGCTAGCTAGCCCTGCCAAATCAATTTATAGCTGAGAAGTCAAATTGGATCACCAAAGAGTCAGTTTAATTACGTACAATGAAGGGAAGATCATGGTAAATGGTGACATATGTTTGATATCATGTTTAACACACATTAATAAAAGTGTGTATTCTGAATGGCACCTCTATTACAGTAAACTGTTTTATGTTGGAAGACAATGATTTTGTTTTGTGATTAACATGTTAATAGTAAGACAATAATCATGAATTTAAGTTTTAACAATGTAGTCCAAAATAACACAAAAGCAGTATTAAAAATATAGTCCAACATAACACAAAACATATACAGAAAAGCAGTCAAAAAAGTTTGGTGGAAAACCTGTGACCAATCAGCATGCAGCAGAGACGTTTGTTCCTTTTGGTGATTGGGCGACGCACCATCAAAAAGGGAAAGCGATTTCAGCATGGCTGACAATCGCCTTGCCGCTCTCATAGACATTCATGTTAAATATCTTGAAATACCAAATGCAGGCTCTGCAATGCATTCTCTATGGCTTCCGGGAATACTTGCACTAACGTGTTTACATCATACACAATGTGCGTAGATATCTGGCAGTGACGTGCGTTGTCTGTGCAACGGCATGCTCTAGAATGGTTCGTATGCACACATTATGGCTTGTGTCTCATCTGTTCTGTCGACTCGCAAAGTAAGTAAGTAAAAATTCTATTAATTGGTAGGATTGTCTAGTGTAGGGCTATTCAACTCTGGTCCTGGAGGACCGCACCCTGCATGTTTTATAGCTCTCCCTGCTCCAAAACGCCTGATTTAAATGAATAATTAGGATGCGGCCCTCCAGGACCAAAGTTGAATAGCCCTGGTAGTGTGTACTGTATACATTTGTGCTTCCATAACCATTTTAAACAATATCTAAACAAAATTCAATCCATGTTGTGCATTCCTTAGAAGCACGATAGCCGTAGCCTACCGGTACTACTGTAAACTTTAGAGAGAGCGAGATTGGTCAGCATTTTGCTGCACCTAAAATATAATAACAGCTGAATCAGACAAATCAGATAATCAGATGAATTAATTTATTTTCATTAGCTAACGTGTGTTTTGTAGCCTATTAGCCATTTGATAAAAGACATTTGATTAAACTGTAAAGCAGACATCTTTTCTGCTTGTTTAGCCTATATGTTGCTATCCCGGGGGTATGTAGGCTAGTGGTATTGCAACACTAGTGACGTGACAAGGAAAACTAAAACAAGAAATTGTAGGATACAATGCAATGTGTCATGAGCTAGTTGACTTAAAGCTCCGGTAAGTCATTGCACTGTCAAATTCACCATAGGCTATATCTCATTGGACTGCTGGTTGCCTGTTCTTTGTGCTGGATAGAATCTGATGTTTGTTCACAGCCCTGGCTCTGTAAATAGTAACACAAATAAAGTGGTGCATATCGCACCACACAACAACATCCTAGCCTTTGCAATGTGTTTTCAGTGTGTGGCGGGCAGAGCTTCAAACAGTAGATCAACAAGCTTTCTCTAGAATTAGATACCTTTAATTGCCCACCTGGAGACATTTGTCAGGAGCTGTCACTGGCATGCAGAGTAGTTATATTGGTGCTGTAGCGGTTTAGTTTGGCTATGTTATGGGGAACTTGTTTTATTACAAATGTCTCCGACATTGTAGGATTTTTATTAGTGTCACACATTTTCATGCCTGTCAGTTTGCTGTGAACACCTAGTCAATGTAATCTGTGGAATGCAATAGCAACCTGGCAGAAATGAGAATTCATCCTAAAACTGTGTTCATTTATTTTTTTGAAATGGAGAACATATGGAACAAAATAACACTCAGTTTGCGGGGAGAACCTACTCCTTTCATCAGTGGTACTGATACTGAAAACACTGCAGTTTTATGTAATAAAATCTAATATGTTTTATGTAATAATCTTTAAGATTTGTATAGCGCAAAAAATAAATAAAAGTGTCTCTACCTCCAATCGACAAAGCGGTGAAACAACAGACTTTGTCAGGGGATGTTGACTGTGCGATGGCCATGCATTATTGCAGTAGCGCCACAGGCCTGGTTTGTGGCAAAGCAACATGAGAAATGCTGACCAGGAGTAAAAACTGTCACACGCGAGTATCATTCATTTGGCAGCCGTGCTGCAAATTGGCCTGGATACGGACGGAGGGGAGAGACCTGAGACGCATGTTGGCCGCCCAATAGCAGGAGACAAAGCAAAGCACAATGCTAGACCAACTTGACAAGCTGTCCTCCACCAGTGTCAGGGTCATGTACATGAGGTGACACTGGGCATTATTGTATGTGTGCGTGTCACTCACTTGGATTGTCCATGCTAATGACCGGGGTAACGCCGGGTCAACAGTACTTACAAGTGTGGAGAATGTTAACTTGCCATTTCCCGTGACATGTCTGCAGGCTGTGTGAGTGATTAACTGGTGACCATGGCTACTGCCGATGTTCTCACCCAAACTGTGGTGGAGAGACGCCTGCACTAAAATTGTCACACAGACATCTGGAGTAACTACAGTAACACCATATTTGATTAAGCACAAGATAGCTTGTCTTGTAAAAATGCATGTACATTTGAATGCTCAATGATGCAGTATCAGTATCTGCTTTCTCAGACCCTCTCTAGAAATCATTATACATTTTTTTTGAAATATGTGCTAAATAGTGGTGGAATGAAAAATAACATCTCAAAAAAGGAAAGTATAGAATAACTGGAATGACTTAATACCAAGCCTCCCGGTATTCAGATGAACAGGCTGTCTCTGCCTCCTCTCTATACTACATGTCGCAGATTAACCAGTCTAAAAATGGTTTCATTATTCCTCATTCACACACTGAGAAGATATTCACACTTGTTATGTAACCGCCAAGTTCTAAAATATTTCACTCTTTGCTGGCTTTAAAGGCATTGTTGTTCTGTGTTTTTCCTTCTTTTAGAGATGTAAAAGTAGCCATATTTGTTTCTGTATTTCAACTGTATAACATGTCAATTCCAGTCTATCGGAAATAAATGTCCCTATGGCAATATAGGAGTGAGTTGTTGCACTTCTAAGTATTTATATCCAAATATTGACACCAATGTATGATAACACAAGTCCAAGACAACTTATTTCTAGTACCATCCCTTGTCACATACCCAAACAATGAATTCAAACTCTTTTCTTTTTGAATAGGATCTTTTGTTTATGACTCAAAATGATTCAGTCTCCTGTTAACACTGGATATGTCCTATGCTGTTATTTAAATAAATAAACAAACAAACACATACATTATACAAAGAGAATGTGATTTGGCAGTGGTGTAACACTGCAGTTGTTAGTGGATGGAAGGTTTCAATAAACCATAAATCAAAAGGTATACAGCCATATATCCATAATACAGACTTTAATCGTTTGGCAAAACTGATCATTCATGCTGGTGCCATCATTCCACAAGGTTAGCAATGCAGTGGCAGTGGAAAAGAAATAACATAGCGCACACCTTCTCAATGCCTGAAATGATTATGTGCTGAACTGTAATGTGTGATGTGACTATCTTGGCGTCTCAAAATGGTATTGATATTGATGTCTTGTTTTAGTTTTATAGAATTGATGTCTATTGCAACAATATTGTGGTCGCACCACTAAAATATGAATGTATTTCAGATGTTCATTATCAGGTAGACAGTAAGTACAAAAGCTATTTCACAGCTGTGTCCCTATTGATTGTCAGACAGTGCTATTCTGTCTTTATGTCTGTGTTAAATCACAGAATAAACTTTTGGACATATGTTTAAGGGTTCTAACAATCAACTTACTAAGCACCATGCATTTTAACAAAGTCCGTCCAATAAAACGCTGAATGTAGTTTTGCAACCTCTGATTCATGGTATGTCACCTAAGTTAAAGCATTTGATTAAACAAGGTCCACATGTACAGTATACTTAAGAATTAACAAAGATATAGTTCCATTCTATATATTGGATAATAAAGCATATTAATAATACATGTTCTACCTCCTTGACATTAACATACGGTATAAATTACAACTATGTAATCTAGCGATGTACAATGAGTGTAGTTACAGTTTTCAGGAGCAGGCATCGGTGAGACATCTTGCTCAAGGACACATAAAATACAGTAGGCCGGACATGTTATGGATCAAACCATTGACCTTTAGGGTGGGTGTCGACCACCAAAACCACTAGAATGTTCTGCCTGGAAATAATTACGAAGAATAGCCAGCAACTAGGTGGTCATTGCAAAATAATGCTAATCTAAAGACTGTTCTGTATTGCTTTATACATTTGGTATTCAACAAGGACATACAACAACTGCCCTACTGTGCTCTGTTGTTGTGTGTGTTGTGTTCTATTAGCTGAAAAACCTCCGACGTTGATGCAGTATTATGTGAGACCAATTAGAGAGAAAATAATACAGCAGTCTAGTGTGAAATGTGTTAGGAATGTATTGAGGCATGAAGGTCATGCCTGCTAATACTGCCCCACAGTGCAGTATTAACTTTGAACCGACTCCATCCCCTTTAAGCCAAGTCCCATCTATCTCAACAGGATAACGAGTGGAGAGACAATTAGGCAAAGTCCAAATGTGTGTCTGTGAGTGTATGTGTGTGTGTTTGTTTGTTTGTTTATATGTGTGTGTGTTGAGGATGGCTGTGCAGCTTTTCTGTCAATATCTCATTTTTTAAATCCACAAAGTCACAGACTCACAAAGTCTTGCTCACATGCTTGGAAAAATGGCATTTAAATAGCTCATTAGCCAGCAACAGAATACATCTGGATTTGGTTTACCATTTTATCCAAAACAATAATGTTTAATGTTTGTAATATACTGTAATTGCAAGGAGCATTTTGCATTTCAAAGCTCCTTCCATTTTGGTTGAAATATTTGAAAGTGATGGACTCTAAAAGTGCTATAACGTGTCACACTGTATTGTTAAAATGTCATCTTTACCTGCACCGGTAACATAATATTGTCTTACAAAGGTACAATATGCTAGCAGGGTCTGACAACTGTTTCCAAAACATCCGACAAAGAGTTCCTCTCTAGATCTCTGCAGAAACATGGGCCATGAACCTGTGTTAGTTTTGAGGGCGCAGTAGTTGTCCCCACTCTGTTACTTTGCCCGTAGTGTTCAATAGTGGTGGGCATGTCGCTTGAATCGGGGAGATTGCATTGCACTGTAGACAAAGCACGTGAATTCCTTACCAGACCTTTCTTGTCACGTCAATTGTGTACAGTACTGTATCTTATAAGAAGTAGCAATGCTCAATGTGCAACATGCCAAATATAATCTAAGCTAACATCTTCAGTTATAATATACCATGAATTTACGCCAACAATCTTATTCATGTAAAAAACTATTCTTCCTCATTGCATAACATTATGTGTAGAAAACATGGCTTTGTTTTTTTTAGATTTGCCTCCCTTTTGCACAGTTTGTTTAGATGTCATGGTTGTCATGGTTGATGGTAAAATACTTGGCACAGCAGGGGTCAATAGCTTGCATCATTTTACAGCACATTTCAGCATTATTTCCACTGGGCCCTATCTAATTCCTACACATTGCAATATAATGTATACATGAATGTGAATAATGATTTATTTTGCATTGTGCTGTATAGCTTCTCTTTCTCCCTGTGAAAAATGAGCAGAGGTAAAAAAAAAAAACAATTTCACAGGTAAGTACACTGATACAGTAATTCTCCCCTGCCGTGTCTGCTGGTCTGCCTGCCTGTCTCCGTTTGTCACTTTTCCTCTCTATCTTCTGTATGTTTCATCCTAAGCTCAGCCTATATTCCTCATCTGTGCACCACAGGAG
>JAODOY010000006.1:593774-621388 GCA_025399855.1 Forbesichthys papilliferus | reverse complement strand
TGTATATATATTTTTATATATATATATATATATATTTTTTATTTTTATTTTATTTTTTATTTTTATTTATATATACATGTATATGTAAACAATTACCTCTTTTTACATACTTTCCAACAGACTTCACATTCAACAAATACTCTGCCATACATTTTTATTGGTGCATGCTTGCGATATCAATCAAACCAAAATGAATTGCACACTAGAAGATACTTTTACTTTTCACTTACTAATGGAACTGTAGTTGGAAAATGTTATAGATTAATAGATGCAATTTAAAATCTCATTCTGTGCAAATGATTGAGTATAGCCAAAAAAGGCCATTTTATATTTTAAACCGTAGAAGTAGAAGACATGAACACATTATTGTATTGCATTTGTGCACGACATACAGTACCTGACACATTAACATGATGTTTAATTGACTCTTGGCTTTGTGCAATACGTTATACAACATCCTATAGCAGCTAATGTGAACAGAGCCCGTTTGATTTCACCTGCAGGTGATGGTTGCTGGAGAGCATGGGTCTTCCCCTGAGATGTACCGAATGTCGACTCTGGCAACGCAGCCTATCGTGACTGGATTTATGATGGAGGAGCAGGGCTGCATGTGCTGCAGTGCACACAGCTCAGCAGATTGAGAACACAGACGCACGTCTCCAGATAAGAGCTGAGCAAATGTGCCTTGTTGAGCGGAGGGGATTTGAACTCATCTATGTGAACATGGAACAGCATTGAAATGTTCCACCCCTCTGGCCTGGTGTGATCACAACCAAACGTCACTATGTGATTAGGATGTGGGCACGCTCCGTATGGCTGCATCATAATGTTTGTAGACCTCGGGTTCATTTTAAAACTAATGGCAACATATAGCAACACAGCCTTTCATTAAATCTGTGACTGTGTTTATAGAAACTGTTTGTGTTGCTTCGTCAAGCTCAACTACGGTTGGGACTACATTTACAATAGAAACAAATGTTTGACTGCACTGTCATTGGATCTAGCCACCCCTGCCTGTCACTGATTGGTCCACCATCCAGGTGGCTGTGCGAATGCTAAAGCGACCAGGGTTTGCAGACTGAAAACCTCATGAAATATGAGCTGAGAATAATTGTCAGGCTGAGCCAGGCAGCAACTCAAAATAATAGTAATAAAAAAATATATTCGAAAGGACAAACCTTGATTTGTGTCCAGAATCACATTTAGTTTGAAACCATCATTTAAAAAAAAGTTGTTATTGTTTTGGTTTTAAACTGAGAGCTTGTTGTAACTTTGAAACTTTAAGTTGCAGTGTCATTGCCTATGTGCCCATATTTCATTCGTAGCCATATTGTACATGCAATTAATCTTTAATGTTGTGCATTTCCTTTGGTCAGAGAACTTATCTTTTATGTTTGGTTTAATATTGATTTTTTTTGCTCTTGAGATTGGAAAATCCTTGAGAGGCAATTATATTGTCCACCTGTTCAAGCCAATACATGTATTATAGCTAACACAGTCACAGTAAAGATGTCATGGATACAACAGTGAGGGTAATCCCAGCTTTATAAAATGGACAATGCTTCTTCTGAAAAGCAATGTTACTGCTGCAAGTCACTGCTGCAGTTGTCTAGAAAGGAACTGCAACAGGAAGAGATAGAGATGAGGAGGGAAAAGGCTGGTATTTTGCTCTTTACTGTATGATTGAATTCCAAACTATTTGTGCCTTAGAGTGGTATGCTTCCTCTACAGAATAGGTGGATTTCAAAGGAGCCTGTCTACATAACAACACACGATTGTAGTAGAAATTAGCTTTTAAATCCTTTGCGACGAGCCATGCTTGATATGGGTGTGCACTGGAGGTATTGGATTGTAAAAAGAACATCCATAAGGCCTTAGAAAGTGATAGGTGAAGGGGGGTCTAATTGCATAAGAAAATATGAAAGCCAAACTTCACACTGGAAATGTAGTGCAAGGTACCTGCACAATATACTTGGCATGCCGGAAGGTTAAATCTACGTCGTTTCAACAATGCAATGGCAGGTCGGTGCAAGGCAATGGGGAAACGTAACCAGGTGATGCTTTGTGACCATGGTAGCTTTACACTGTGATTTCTGAGAGAATCACTGCTCTAGGCTGGACGCCCACACGTAAACTGCCTACCCATATAAAACAGAACTGTATTGTAGCACTGAATTATATCAATATAAACAAAATCAACCTTTTTTTAAATGACCACCTAACCTCCAAAATGGAGGAGTCTTCAAATCCCAATAAAAATGTGGGCCATTATATTTAAAGCTTTAGATGGACTGACATATTCAACTCAAGCTCAATGACTGCGATGCTAAATTCTTAAATAAATTCTCTAAATATTTATTGGTACTATATGAGGTTGCTAACAGCTGCTATAGCCTACTGTTTGAAAGACAAGATCAATTTCAGATGAATCATTGTTTCAAAAGTCATGAGCTAATAACATTGCAGCAGTGGGCGAAAGCTAGCCAATGAAAACAAGCACCATGTGTGAGTGATGCAATATGTCTCAAATTAATAGACCCGGTCAAAGTGATGTTTCGGTAAGGAGGCACAAAACACATGTATTGCACCTGAACGCACTCACTCAGACGTTTAAAATGTATTCTAATGACAACCACAATCTCACACTAGGAACTTTAAATTGTTACATAAAACATTACCGTGTTACATAAATGCATTGAGTCTAACAAACAAGTAGGTGGTGGATAGGTGTGGGTGTCCTGCCAAAAAGCAACTTCATCGATGCTAAAGTGACTTTCATGTAATTATTACATGCATATTAATTGTCAGAGACATGAGGACGAACTATAGATAGTAACAGAAAAGGGAAGTTCGATTTGAACGGCGATAATGGATGTCTTCATGTCTCTCGAATAGCACGAGGGCCCGCTGTCTGTCTCGTAACACCTCCGCTGAGATGTGTCACATCCTCTCCCATCCGGAGCAGATGTCCATGACATCTTCTCCAAGGCACAGACGAGGCAGGGCTGGCACAGAGCCAGGGTCCCCTAACAATCTCTGCTTGCTAAGGCATCAGGCACCTGCCGCTGCTGACAGACAAATCACTGGCCATATTCACCGCTTCCTCCAGCACTGCGAGGCTCAAGCTCACACATCATTCAGAGGAAACCCTAAGGAGAAGGGGGAAGAGGACACTGGGAAGGAAACCTACTGTAATCACATTTTTTTTTGGTTTTCAGCGCTCAAGCTTGGTTTCCCCGCTGTTGAGCTGCTGTGGTTCAATGCGTTTTTAGGAAATTTGACAGGGCAATTAAAGGCAGGGCTAACAATATCCCTCTGCCCATCCGCGGCTCTCCGTGGGCCGCTCCACACATTGAAACGCACTGTGAAGCAAAGAATAGCACTACGGCTCTGATGATGTAAGCAGATTTCGCCACTTTGTTTATGTTCCTATTTACGGGGCCAGGGCTGTATAGATCCAATAATCTTTTCAAACACGCACAGAGAACAAACGGTAAGATAGCAAAAAGCGAGAGGATATTTGAGATAATGTATCTCTCCCTTTCCTACCGCTGTGGCCTGACAATGTCTTGGACCACACTTATCTCCTATATGTGTCTGCCTCCCGACTCTTTCCAGTTCAAACTTCAGCTTCCATCTTGCACTTCATTACACACCCTACACCTGCTTCAGCATCGTTTAATTTGCACTATATCTTGCTTTGATCCAGGCCCAAGATATGTGCTCCTTCTTTTTAAAGAACAGCAACAAAATGCTACTTGTAGTCACAGTTGCATTTATATAGCGCTTTACAGTATTTTGCCTGACATTCACCCAGTCACACACACACACACACACACACACACGCACACACACACACACACACACATTCATTGCTGCCGTGCAAGGTGCAACCAACCACCTGGAGTAGTTAGGGGTTAAGCATCTTGCTCAATGATGTTTACAGGTAGGTCAACACCAGGGTTTGAACCCACAGTCTTCCAACACCCAGACCACTAGACAATCCTGTATGTATACAGTCTCTGTATGTTGCTGTTTTGATGTGTATTTCCCGACCTGGCCTAACAACCATTTACTGTAAGTTGCAAATGTAATATACAATTTCACATTAGTGTCAGCACTTTTGATGGTATCGACTGGGCCTTTTGTTTTTAATCCTATTCAATATTCAGGAAATTGCTTTTGACAGAGGATTCTCAATGGAAATGCCCTCTCAATGGAAGAGCTAGTCCAATATGCCATATTGACTCCATAAACCATTTTTGGCAAACATTGACTGAATTGAATGTTATGAAATAACAGTAAATAATAAGTATATGCCTATTGGGAGTTTATGTTGTACACTATAGTAACAATGTGCAATACATGTACAGTATAAACAATGATTATTACAGAATATTTTTAAAATAACCACTTTTAGGATACAGTGTGCACCAGGCAAAGTAATAATCTTTTGGGCCAATTGTGATTTCCTTTCTGTTTTTATATTCATTTATTCATTTCAGTCGAAGGGAAAACAAATCAGAGATCCCAATACCAGGCCAAGTAATTTCTGGTGTCTTCAAGGGGAAATTGGGAAGAAACAGGCAGAGAGACAGACAAATAAGAAAAAATAAGTGGATGAGAGAGAGAGAGAGAGAGAGAGAGAGAGAGAGAGAGAGACAGAATAAGAAACAAAATGGGCGAGCGGTGTGTGAGAGCTAATAGACATCACAGATGTACTGTAGGTGCCTGATGGACCCCCTATGTCCTAGTAACTAGTTGAGCTTTGTGGAAGGCAGCTAAAGAACATGATGGAGAGAAGAGCTGGAGCCTCCAGCAAAGCCATACAATATAGAACACTCAGGAGAGGAAAGAAAGAAAGAAAGAAAGAAAGAAAGAAAGAAAGAAAGAAAGAAATGAAGGAATGACACTGAAGAAAAGTAGGTGCGAGGGGGAAGAGAAGAAAACACTGCCAGCCAGGAGTAATTTCATTACATAACAGGCTTACATGCTTGTTTGAGGAAGGCATGCACATTCCCTGCCACCTGAAATGTTTTGGGTGAGGCGGGGAGGAGGTTAGGACCAAGAAAAAGAGAGAAAAAACAAATTAATAACCGCTAAGGAGCGAACAGAAGACGTTCCCACAGAGATGTGAGATGAAGCAGGAGTCGGCCTTCTCTCCAGGTCTGGGTATATGAGGTCTCAATTAACTTCCACTCTAAAGCAGAGAAAGGAATGTAGTTATTGGGTTAATTAAGCGAACAGAGTGACTGGGAGAGTTCTGAATTATAATATGTGACACACGCACACACAAAAACACGAGCACTGTGTGGTGATTGAGTCAAAGCTGGTCACTGTGAAGGTTAGTGAAATGAGAAGAGAGGTTCAACGTAATGAAGGTGTGTATCTTTACACCATAATAAATCATAAGCAACACTAGTATTGTTGTCAAGACCACACATACCAAGAATGTCATGACCAAGATAAGACCATGGCTATCATAAATTACTTATCTGTTACGTACATTTCTGTTACTTCAGCTTTTCAGATGAGAAGCCAAATAAACTATAGGCTACTGAGGAATTTGTTGAAAAACTTACCAACATTACTGGCTATTTTCAGTATAGGCTACAGAATCTGTTAGATAAATAGATTATACGGTTACTGCTTAAATTTAACAACTGACATTTCTAACTGAAACACTGCATTAGTTTTGCACCGGAATTATTGTGAGTGACAATGCTAACAGCCAATGAAAATCGACTTCATCATTTCCAGAAAGTCGGTCTCTTAAAATAATCTATTTATCAGACGTTGAATAGAAGGCTGAGACTTCTAGTCTGGTGGTAAATAAATACTAGGTATAGTAATGTTAGTAGTAATTATATAAAATACATGTGAAATGGCTTTCCAAACCGTCATAACACTCATACTAAAGATGATTATGTTACTTTGTTTCTAATCTGATGATTTCCACTTTCCCCTCTTATCTTTGTCCAATGATCTGTTTCCCCTGATCCTCTGTGTTTAATAAACCCATGTGTTTCCTTAGTTACACGTCTTTCACTGTAGTGATGGCATTCACAGTGTACGTGGCATGTTAGTGCAGCAGTTTATGGATCCAGCATTAAACTCCTAAATTCAGTTTTTGTGTCTTGCAATTTCATCCAGTCTCCTTTACCAGCATTACAGCAAGAAATTTTTGAATAATCTTGTCCATAATGTGTCCACAGAGCCCTTGCCCATCAGTTTATTAAGCTTATTGCATCATTGTATTTTAGTTGATTATCCCCTTCTCTGACTATCTGAGTATAGGTATACTTATATAAGTATACATAGGTATACAGGTATGCTTTATTGACATCTGACATGACTCATTGTCATGACTCCATTTTTTGGTGTACAGTTTGTTGACATCAGTCAATGTTCAGCATCTGTTCAGCCAATATATCTTACGTATAGAACCCCTGGCTGTGCAGGGATTTACAGTAAAGATCTATAGTTTCTTATAGTTTCTGTAAGTCATATGTTCAAATCCGAAGGTAGAACTCAAAGACAAAAATGAGGAAGTGATTTTAATATAAGTTCTTTTTATTTAAAGACTTATACAGAGAATCAGATTCTACAGGGCCATATCATAACCAAAAGAACAAAAATAACATTTACAGAAGGTTCACCGATCCCTTCAACTCCAAAACAACCCTTTTATTTAATCCTGACATTTTGCCACCAATACATTTGTCTCTGTGTATGTGTGCTCTGTATGCATGTGCTGTGTGTGTGTGTGTGTCTGTGCGTGTGCATGTGAACGTGTATGTGTAGCCTGTATATGTTTGTCCATATATTATGTATATGGTCTCATTCGATCATATCTATCTATAATCAACTTTTGTGCTTTATAAAATGTTAATTTTTTTTACTTTACATTTCAGTCAAAATGAATACATAATATGCTTGATAAAAATACAAGGAAAATATGCTGTTGGTATCTACGTTTAACTAATGACTGGATGTTGAAAAGCAAGTGCTGCTCAGAACTGCAATGGACCTTGTGAACTGTAAAGATGTGGCCTTAGATGCTATTGAATGTTATATATACACGTCTGCAATATTTGAACAGAGAACTATTAAGAAGCTTATGAATACACCAAACCACAGCCTTTACAATGATATTTGGAGAATATGGTGTACACTGTAAAACCCAAAACGAAATGTTTTTCAAATTATTTTTCCAATTTATGTGTTTTAGTTGGAGTGCTATCTGACTGTGTCAAGTGTGTGGGGGTATGTGTGTGTGTGTGTGTGTGTGTGTGTAGTCTAGGTTAATTTGCTGTAGGGTTTCACAAAAAAAAGCCTTGTATTGTTTGCCTTTTCTGTCATTGTTAAAACAACCTAAAAGTGAAATATTTGAAAATCAATGTACATGTGGATATGGATACCTTTCTTATACTTTTTGTTTTTCTACAGATTTACAATCCAGTTTATTGCATGTCTCTGAAAAAAGTGCAATTAACATTAAAAGCCATTCCCCACCAACCACTGACAAAGTCCTGAAAACAAAGAGGCAATCTAGCATTTTCTGTTGATTCACATAATGTATAAAAGCAAAATAAAATATAATGTATGCACAGCCAAGCTTTTAAATATTTTGAGAATAGTTTATAAACCTGAAACACAATTGTTTGAGAGAAAATATAAATGATGTGGTTCAAAGCTGTCCTTGCATAGCACAAAGCTAACTACATCAATGTAACGGTATTGTACTTCTAAATGTGCAAAATGCATAACAATAGGTTGATAATACAAACAATATTCATCATCATCAGCTAATATCTTCATTAATAAAGTCAAATACTGTATGCATTATGTATTTTACATATGTATATTTTTCTTCATCATGATAATAAACATCCATACAATAGTTTAGAATTGAAATATCTATATATTTATATTTATACAACTCTTCAATATGAACTTTGCAGTTCTTTGACTTTCTGACTGTAGGTTTAGTGGCTCTGAACTGTCGACTGTTTGCATTTCCAAAAAAGACCTCTGTCATTGGGGAGTTCAGTATTGGAAATAATATTAATGATAATTATATGAATATTTGGAACAAACCGCCCTTCTGACTGTCCTCCATATGGATAGTGTTCTTTTAAAGCCTATAGCACACCTAGAACATTGTACGATATATATAATGTCAACATAAACTGGAGATAATATTCTGTTTTTCTGAAATACAGGTTCAGTGGGTGCCGGTGGCTGCAGAACCAAAGACACATTTTACACAGAATGCAATGTTTGTTTTTTACCAAATCCAAATAAATGCCTGAATTGAAATATACATCATACAGAAGGAACTACAGGTACTGGAGATCAGTGTAAAGCTACAACATGTATATATAAATATAACAACAACCAGACTGTCAGGTTCAGGTATTCAGAAAAGCCCTTGCTAATTAATATTGCTACATTAACAGAATTTAATATGGACTATCCGGAAAACTTTAATAACGAGCACATCACAGAAGATGTATATATCTTAAATGTTGTGTTATGTGTGTGTGTGTGTGTGTGCGCGTGTGCGCGTGTGTGTGTGTGCTTGGATAAAAAGAAAATATTGACGGAAAATAAACTTTTTTTCTGAAGAGGGATTGACATCATGCTACAAAAATATAGATATTCATCTTCATTACTCTCATAGACAAGTCCTCTGTGTGAAACACAGCACTGGATAAAATAAGGTCAGAGTGCCACTTCGTTTTTACCTTCTCTCACTAGCTTCATCTCGTTCTGTCATTTTTTCCTTCTCTCACCCACCAGCAGCAACAAAAGAGTTCAAACTGGCATGTGATATTGAAGGCAGTGTAGCTGGTACTTTCTGAGTGTACATCTGAAATATTAACTGACGGGAGAAGGAGACTGTGGCAAATGCGGTCAAGAAGCTCATATGGATGGGAACCAAAAACATGCCGTCAGTCACACAAGGAAAAGGCTCGGAAACTTTCCCCACCTGCAACTGTGATTTTACCTTTGCTAGAGTGACATTTGTAGCTTACAAAGCCACTTGACTAAGGATCACATAACACTCCCACATGAGCCATACACGTTTAAATTAAAATTGAAATAAATAGATTATTCAATCAATCAATCAATTACTAAGAATCAAAAGGACTTAACAGTGCTCCAAATATTAATGTAAAACCCACTAGTGTTTTCCTTTTGTTGAAATCAGATTGCACACAAACACATTTAAAGATTAATTTGAATATTATTTGATCTGAAATGATGGAAGCAGCTTCAATGAACGGACGTAATGGAAGGCTAGAAGGAAACAGTCGCTTGGGCGTGAAAACAACTAGTAAATACTATTTTTGTAGAAAGTATGAAAGGAAGCAAAGAAACATATGTTTCTGTTATGTTTTGAGTAAACATATTCTTTAGTTACATTTAGCTAAATGTACCATAATAATGACATATCTAAGGTTTGGTAATATGTACAATACTGTGTAAATTAACAGCATTGTCAATGCTGAATGTAAAAGAAAAATGCATTTTTACCACATTTTCAATGAGCATTAAATAAAAGGTGTTTCCACTGAGAGTTTTATTGCTATTGCAGAAACCCTAACTTTTTTTTTTTAATAATAATAATTTAAATAAAAATCTGTTACTACAGATAATGGAAGATTATTTGACAGAGGTTGATGGCGCCATTTTGCCACTGCTATCAAAATTATGTCAAGCAAATTGTTGATGTTGCTCTGTATTTGAAACACTTTAAAATAAAACAATGCACTGTACATGCAAAAACACAAGTGCATATTACAATGTCAATGTTTATCATTAATTAAAATAAAAAAAATACAAAACAGACAATAGATCTTTAACAATCCTGGGCTATGTGTAGTTGTAGAATAGCATTCTCTTGGGGATATATTCATTAATAGCATATTTACTTAGTAGCATTTTCACCAACCCCATAGTCTTCATATTGTCACAATATAATTTTCACTCATTTTCTCAGTTTTTTAAAACAATAGAAAAAAAGAAAACAGCAACTGGAAATTCCACCCAACATGCCGTGAACTTTTTTTTCTGGAAAATAAAAACACTCGTGAAAAAAAATTATAAAATCAACTAATCAATAAATAAATACAAGTATAAGATAAAAGGGATATGATATAGATTATTGGGGGTTGAATCCCTGTAATTTGGCCTTCTTATTCAAGTAGGTTGCCCAGTAGACCAGGTTAAAGGTTCCAAACAGCAGAGGAAAGGCTATTCTGGCAATCCTGTCTATCTTGCTCACACTGTTAAAGGTCTTCTTGGCCTCTGGGGGCTTGGGTTTGGGCTCTTCCTTAGGCTCGCTCGGGGGTGGAGGAGCGCTCTTGGCAATGGTGGCCAATCCAGGGTCTCTGGCAATGTTGGGGGCAAAGGATGTAGCCGTGGCAGCTGGGTAAGCTGTCGTGTTATTTTTTTTCATGAGTGATTCCTTCTTTTTCTTCTGCTGCAATGTGTTTGGTTTTTTTCATAGGGGTGAGAAAGTAACATGGATTAAGGTTATAGACATGACAATTGTGACGTACACCATTTTCAGTGATCAATTTGAAGAGCAACGGCCTATTAGTCTAATATGTGTTTGGGCAATAAGTATTTCAAATGTTTAACTCAATTTGAGACTTTTATAATTTCACGTGTTTGATTTAAGATAACATTTTGGCTAACATCATTGTCATTATATTAAAATTAGCGCTACTACAAATTGTTAGATTGTCCATTATAAATTAGTTTGACAGTGTGCTTATTGGTCACAAAAATATTAGTTATACTATATGTGCATTGTACTTCCAATAATAATTCCATGTACTGTATTTTGTCATTCATTATTTTGTCCTGAGAACAGTTGGAGACAACAGAGTATTGTTCTATTAACCGCCGTGTGGAGACAGTGTGCAAGAATGCTCTAGAGGAACACTAAACTATTAATGTTCACGTCATGTCCCATGGATCTCATTTGCTTTGGGATGAGATGGCGACAACGAAAACAACATCTCCTGACTCGTCTTGCACCCCAACAACGAAGTGCTAACTGCCACAGTCTGAGAACAAATCCCTAAATATCTAGCTTTGCTCTCAAACAATACATTCCCACTCATTTCATATATATTATGTATTTTATATAGTATAAGTATAGTATAAGTGTGCAATTGTACAGTATTTTCCAAATGAGTAGACATAAATGGAAAGACAAAATATCAAAATACCTTCTCTGGCACCACACTTTTTCCATCCCAGGCATAGCCTCGCTTGGTGAAGTAGTTGACTGTAGCAAACTCAATGAGTGCCGAGAAGACGAATGCGTAGCAAACGGCAATGAACCAGTCCATGGCTGTCGCATATGCCACTTTAGGGAGCGAGTTCCTGGCACTGATACTAAGGGTGGTCATGGTCAGGACAGTGGTTACTCCTGTAGGGGGGACAAAGTCACACGATTGAATTAAACCAAGTGTGTTGATTATTAGTTCATCGGTTATAATTAGGTTGCTGTTTATTTATTTATTTAGTTATTATATGTAACTGTACGTGTTATTACACCGAACCATCACAGTACTTACGTACACATTACGATATAGATGTGACGGTTCAGTGCATGTAGGAGAATACATATGGTGTGAAGATTAGCAAACTGTAGAATAACATTATATTATTATTATTATTATTATTATTATTATTATTATATACCATTACGACTATTATTTTAGACCAAGTAAAACGATATATTTTCAATTACTATTATTCGAGAACATGAGACCATAGGCTAAAGGCTTAAAAGCAGACATCTCAAATCTCATACGGCGGATAGGATGTGGCCCACCTTATGAGATTTGAGATGCCTGCTTTTACGTGAGAAAGTATCATATTATATTGTTAAATTACATTTAAACAAACTTCCCAAAAAATGGCCGAACATAATTATAGGGTATGTGAGTGGAAGCATCATTGTACCAAACTCGTACAGAACCATGATATCCAAACCGTGGTTTGAACCTAACCGTGAATTCTGTGTAACCGTAACTATTATATGTTAACATAAAGGTAATGGGAGGACATAAATGGCAGTTTATACAGTATTAAAATATTATAATAAAATACAAATGCAGTTGTGTAGAAATCTTAGGAAAAGTCAATGTGACACAAAACCAGACTATTTTGTTATAAATTCGTACAGCTCAAGCCTAAACTACCATTGTGTTAATATAGGGCCATCATAGACCAGACAAACTTCCACAAAGTGACAGACATTCTCACTTATAATGTTAGAGGGGCAGACTTGTCCTTTGTTCCCTTTTACAAACAAAGTAGCAGGTAACAAGTAAAGACAAGCTGGTAGTGTCAGGTTTACCGGTCTGAAACGTAAGGTACTGTACAGTTGATTTCGAGACATGACTGGCCTGCTAAAAGCATCACAAGTAGCCTTTCAAGCCATGTTTGAAGAGTCAAAAAGGTATCTAATGCACTATCCAGTTTAAATGTGTGCATATGTATGAGTTAACTGGAGGCTAACTGGAGGCACTCAGCGCTCCCAGAGACTCAAATGTAAGCCCTAGCTCAGTGTTTACACTGATTTGCCCATGCCTCTGTAACTGGCAATGATTTGAAATTGCGAGTTCATACACGGACTTGAGTCACATAGGAAGAAAAATCCATACTCTTCATGTACACCTATTGTGTGATATTAATATAGTGTAAGCCCGTCTTACAATGCACAGGTGAGCAGTCTAGAAAGCCATAGAAACAGGGTCAGGGAACATCTAACAGCGCATTGCTCGTCCACATGGACTATTGCAGATGTTTACCCATTAAAAACAACATTGGCCTAGTGAAAAAAAAAAAGCCACAAATTATGTCTGCACTGCTACACTCCAAAAAGGGGTTGGGCTTGTTAACAGCTGGCGTGTTCATTAATTATGAGCTATAAGCCGCCAATATGCAAGCTGCATATGAAGAGTGATGGACAGCATACATACATACTATACATTACTGCCGATGACCTGCCAGGTATAGGCTGTTGAAGTTCCTCATTACCGTAAATCCACTGGGATCTTTTGTATGCATGAGATGCAAAGGTATGCTTAATATTCACTGTACAGTAATTCAGACTCTGATTGGCCAATGCTAAATAAGGCACAAACACAGTGACAAAATATGTACCGTCATGTGAGTAATTATTGGGTAATTGTGTGCTCTATAGCTGAGCTTTCCACAGGCAAAAGCCATTTGTAAAGCCTCAGGCCAAACCGCTGACTATCATATGATGAGATTCTTGAAAATGCTAATTGTGAATGGCCACACAATGGGGTTTGTCTTGGTTCAAGGTCAAAGACTAGCCTAGGCAAGATATCTAACAAGTTAAGGTCGATTTATGCTTCTGCAATGAGCTTACGTCAATCCTGCGCCGTCGGCTACGCTGCCCTACAAAGCAAACCATCAGAAACGCTAGAGTGAAACTAACAAAAACGACTTCAATGTTTTTTAGACTGTTCAGCCTATTGTGTAGCAGGTTATTTCATGCCCATTACTCCTTATTATTTACCTTATTTATAATTGTTTCATTAAATTATACGTTAATTCTTTATTTGGTAAGGCAAAATCAGAAATTGGAAAGCCGTTCACATTAGACAGTTGGCCTAGTAGTGGGCAAGCCACTTGGCTCTGGGTGGGCCAATAGTCGCTCAACAGAATCAGGCCGAGTACAGTATATGGTCCGTCTACCACATTATCTTTGATTTTTTGCCGCTAAACATCATGACACCATCTATGTCAGTTGCATTGGTATCAGGCCAGACACTGTTTGATGCATTACAGCTCATTTTTGCAGAAAAACGGCATAGACACATCAAACCATGATCGGGCCAAGTAAAATACAATTTAGTCACACTGACTACAGCATGTCATACACGTAAGGTACGGCGTGGCTTTTATGCAGATTATAAACGGGCCTTTATTCTGGCAGGATTTTCTAATGTCTTCTCTCAGGTGGCCTTTTAATTATGGCTGCCCAGGTGTCCAGGCCTTGCAACGGGGTGAGATGTTGTGCGTAATGTAGTTGGGCATGATATGAAGTGAATTAATGTATTGATCAAAACTCCAACTGTGAGCATTGATCTTGAGACATCATCATGATATACATGACAGACACATGATTTACCATCATGTGTCTGTCAGTATTAAACCATTTTAAACCTCCATGCAATCTTTGTAATATTGGATTCAGACAAAAAATAAATACAACAACGAATGCCCACGATCCCACTTTATCTAATTTTGTTATGGGACAAAACATTATTTTATTCCATTTATTCATTTATTGAAATCCTCATATAATTATTCTAGACTTTGGAAAACAGAATGGTCCTTTTTGAAATGACTCCTCTATGCTCAGCAGATTTGTGATGTCTACTCTGTTCTGTGTGACCTTTTCCTTTTACAGAGAAATTAACAACCCCAAAATTATTTAATCATAGACAAAAAAAAAGCTAATCTTTTGATGATAAGATGTGAATGCCACGCTATCTGCATGGCGCAAAAGCAACTGACAGTGAGTGATTATTACTCAAATGTTATCGTACTCCATCAGAATTATGAATTTCTCGTTTTCTTCCTCTGTTCTGGTGAAAGTGTTAGTGATGAATCATGGACTCTACCCTCCCACGCTGTTTTCACAAGGTTTTAGGCAGTGCTGGGTTGATGTTGCTACATGAAAGATAATGAACAGTAATTGTAATGTTCTTTCAGTCAAATCCAAATAAATGGTTGTTAGCTTTAAGTGATGAGTCAGTTGAATATCGGTACTGTAGGCTGTTCATAATGAACTTTTAATAAATGCCGCCTAGTTACAATGACTTCATATATTTAGTATTACTAAAAAGAGGTAAAAAAGTGATGAATCTGTTGACAGTTGATTACAGGTTAATTATGTTAACTAGGACACTGCTCAACTGCATTAATGACTTCAGCTCACTGTTTATATGTTACATAACAGGTGCCCACAGTGTGTGTGGCTGACAGGGGAGGGCAAGACAATGATTCAGGCCTATTACATTTAGGAGAGGGGGCAGAGCCCCTCAGCCCAGAGGTGAAGGTTTCAAATAATGCTGGTTTCAAAACCTGGCATATTTCCCAAATGTTAAACTGCAGGTGTGCTCATCCATGTGGGCAGATGGGGCAGTGCCCCACCAAAGTTTCAAAACATATAAACATATAAAAAATGGAAAACATAGAATTATAAAGTATATTATATATACTGATTGTTTAAAAGTAGTACCTATTTATATTAGCGCCCACTGGCAGTGGCTGACATGCATTGACGTCCAGGTGTAGAACCTGGTTCTATTGAACATGCATTAAATATATGCATTATTAAAAGTGCATTCCTTCGCCGAATGCCATCGACAGTGGTCGTTGGACTTAAGGGCTCAATATAATACCTGCCTGTCAGATTCTGTATATGTCAAACATGTCAAGTAGGGTTGAGCAACCTGCATGCAACAGCATTACGTTTCTTTTGTGGTTATCTCAAACGTAATAAAATGTTCTGTTTTCCATGCTTTTTGTATTCGGTTTAACATAATCAATCACCAGAATATGATAAATTAGCAACAACTTTTAACATGCAGCTGTTACCCTAGCGTCCCATAGGCTAGCTCCGAGCTATTCTCCACAACTGGCTGTGCCACGCTACTTCATGGAAAGGAGCGGACACAGTTCATACCACAGAATTACGTAGATTAGCTCAGAGTGACGGCTAGTTAAGATTAGCAATGTATTCTTAGAAGAGCCCAGCAGGAGATTGGAGATAGAGCACAAGAGAGAGATGCACCACCACAATAACATCTGCACTGAGATGCACCATAGGGGAGAATACGACAAGCCAGAGAGAAAGAAGATTACCCAGCATTCAAATGGGCACTGGTGGTAAATGAACAATGATGTATAAGCATACTTGTGCAAACTGGGTTATGAGGGAGGGTTAGAGGGACGTATGGGTACTGTAATAGGGATGAGGCCATAATGCAGTAATAACAATATATTCGGACCTCCGGCAGTTTTTGCCTGTAAATCAAGTAATTGTGAGGGCAGATGAACACAAGGCTGGGAATACACTTCTGTTGGTGGGAGTAGATTCTGTATTATTTACTGTAGATGACAACCTCAGTTGTCATGGAAACAAGTCTTCTCCAAATTCCTTTAACTTCTTCTTATTAACACCAAGCATGAAAAAGCGATATCATTTGAAATTATATTTACCTTGCTGCAAAGTAGTTTAATTTATTTATATCTATTCTAGTTTAACCATAACTATTTTCATATACAAATAATGAATGTGGGTGCATGTAAACTTCCCATGCCTGGATTAGTTATGGGACTATTTAGATATTATTTAGAAGACTAGTAAATTGATTCATTAGGACATGACTCTGGAGCTGGTATTAAATGACTCCATTTGACATGTTGGGCTAATAGACTCGAAGGAGTTACTCTGAAGGCTGTTAATGAAGAGAGCCACTGATCTGGAAAGTTCTAACTAGATTAATAGTGTTGTAACTCAATTCTACAGATCCCATTCCCCTCAATTTAGCTATGTGTGCACAAGCAATGACACTGACTTATATCATACATCTAATTTAACCAGTAGTTGTGCTTCATGTGCAGAATTACATAGATACTCACCCATGCAAACACATGGGGTGACAATGGATCAAGAATGTCAAGTGATACAGAAGGCTGTCATGGAAGAGTAGACTGCGGGGAACACATTTTGAGGGTTGCATGATGAATGAATAGCTCAGAGTTGGTGTGAACACTGCACACACCAGCCCAGGAAAGTTTGGCTATATACAGTATGAACAAAAACATATGCTTAACTTACAGGCAAATTGAGCTAAGTGGGTCACATAGCAAGAAACTAATGGGCTAATGATTCTCCATTAGCCCAGATTGTGACACCTAACTCATGCCTAGTAAACCCTAGTAAAGAGGACCTGTTTGAGGTAATATACACAATACAACATATTTGAATATTTGGCTGCATTGCCAGCCATGCCAGTAGTCAGTACGTTTTTAAAATCATAAAACATTAGCATTTACGTACAGTACATCACAAATATACACACATACTATACAGTATGCTTACTGAACATAATGTAATGTAGAATGCATGTGAGCGTGTATGTGTACACACACACGCATGCATGCGCACACACACACACTCACACACATTAGCTCACATTAGCTCACTAATGAGTAGAGACATTACCAGTGTCTAGGGAGGGTCAATAATACCCAGTCATTCACACACAAAAGCTTCTCAACACCAATACCCCTGACAACTTAGAGAGGGAGGGAGGAAGGGACTGACTTAAGGCAGAGAGAGAGAAAGCAGCATGTCGTCACCATTATGGACCATTTCTTTACTCCTTTTGGGTCACAACAAATATATAAACAACTTTGATCTGGTGGTTTAATAATCAGACTTTTTAATCGGCACAATGATAAATAAGATAAGTCTACCAACTGCTTTTTAAATTGCCTATTCATCTAGACTCATGAAGATATAACGCCATTTATAATGTTTTCAATGCTACCTTTGTTGATGTTAATAGGATTTCTATGTCAGATTTGGACCCTGTGGATATATGTTAGATCTGTGTGTAAGACAACACTGAAAGAGCAATATCATATTTCTGCAGATAGTAGACAATTACCCAGGTGTATGCTGGAAACATTGTTTAAACAAATGTTTTGACTAAATGTAATCAATAACACTTCATGCTTTCTTTGCAGTGATAAAACTGATAAAGCGCTTCCAAACCTAATACATACAGTAGGCGAGAACAGTAGCCTATCGTGTACAATAAAAAAAGGCATTTAGCATTTTGGGGATTTCAGTGGTTGTATAATAACAGTTGCTACTGTAGGTTTGCCAATTCTATTGTAACTTTTTCCCCAGAATGGTGGTAACCTTTAAAGCAAAAATTCAACATCAAATTTTGCTATTTAAAATTCCTCATAGTTTTGGGGGGCTTAAAGACACAGTGTACAAATGTCTAATAGTTTTTTATAATAATAATAATAATAATAATAATAATAATAATTTATTAATTATTGCATTATATTTATAATTTTTCTCTTTAAAACATATGATATACAGCAGGTCAAAGATAAAAGCCGACATTTTGAATGTTGAGTTAAACAGATGCAAGTTAAACAGCCTGCCACCAATACTAAGTCAAACCAAACACACCTGTTTACGCCCCTCACCTGTAGTTTTAATGGTTCAATTGCATAAGTATTGACTCTCTAACCCTGTGATAACAAGGCTCACTAATCGTTTGTAAGGATCATGAATAACCTACCTATCATATCAGTATTCCATGTTGCACTGTTTGGGTCTCCCGCACACACACACCCACACACACACACACACACATCTGCATATTTGTGTCCTTCAACATGCATGTTCGCTCATGCGCTGAAGCAGCGCTGATAGCACAAGGGACACATATGCCCTAGATAGATGTTTTTAAGATAATCTAGGCCATCCTCATTTCCCCTCTACACGTGATGATCACTGCAGATACAGCACGAGCACGAGCTGCCATGCACGGGCACGCACGCACACAAGTACACGCTGCCACTTGTAGGCATGTGAGCGTGCGCACACACACACGTGTTGAGACGTCACATGCATACACGTAATGAGATAAACACTGATCGGCATATGCACACACACACACACACACTAACACACAGTCGCCACTGCGCAAAGGCGGCAAAATAAACCTGCACGAAAAGACGGGTGGAAATAAAATGTGCTTCTGGAAAAAATATGAATATGAAATACTCTGAGTAGGGAGACACTGACATCTAGAGAGAGAGAGAGAGAGAGCGAGAGAGAGAGAGGGAGAGAGAGAGAGAGAGAGAGAGACTATAAGGAATGCAGAGAGAAGAGGGGACGTCTGTTGAGGTAACTCAAGGACATTCATCCTACTGCTGTGCGATGCCATAGAGCATGCTGCAGACTAGCAAGAGCTTTCCTTTTGGGCGGTGTTATGTAAGACCTCCGTGTGTTAGACATGGACACACACATGCACGCAAACCCACACACATTTACAAACATGCATACACACACACGAGCGCACACATAGAAAACGCATGTACAAACCGACAAATGTGTGCATGTACTGTACTTTACTGTGCATACACACAGACTGAGTGCACACACACAAACACACCCACACACACACACACACACACACACGCACATGCCCACTTTCAGAGCTCATAAAGACACATTTGTAGGAAGCCTGCTGCTTGACGTTTCACTGCAGCCAGCCAAAACTACTTAACACACTCATTTTGAGATCATTGCATTGGTGCAGAGACTTGGTGCAAAATAGAATGTAACTGAAATAGAGCCGTTTCACAAGACACAGTTCACTTAGGTCTGACTTTGCACTTTGTAATATACTGCAAACCCAAGATGACGTCACAATTCTTGCATATAACAAAACTCAAGTGCTCAAGCTCTTTGAGTGAGTGGAATGACAATGGATAATTAATACGTATTATTCATTTTAAGATGTATGTCATGTAGGTCATGTGACATTAAGCAGTAGACAATGAATGACCTTTTTAAAGCTAACCTGATACAGAGTTCAACCCTACGCTTTAACACATAGATATTTGGTGTTAGCCGTACACAGCAGCAGAAAGAAATTAAACTGCGCCTGTGAGCTGGTCATTGATAGGTTGTATTGCTTCTGCACAGTTAAAATGCTACTGGCAGTAGATTATCGTTTAAAATATAACTAATCAATCGTTATATCAATATGTGTTTAGTGAAGCCAGAATACAGTCTCACCCTATTTGTTACTTTATTGATTGTCTTGCTTGAGGACACGTTGACCACAGCCAGAAATTTAATCCCTTCGATTGCTTTTTTACTATTTAGGTTCTTGTTTACGCAAGCAAAATAGATACACTCAACACAGTTATGTAGATTATTTACAATTAGCATTACAAAAACATTTGTTGTTGTTGTTTTGAGACTCAGCACACATGCATTTCCCTTACGAGTGCTTGGTTTGTGTGTGTGTGCGTGTGCGTGTGTGTGTGTGTATAGGTGGGAGTCACTAATATCCAATCAAGGGGTTTACCATTAAATGGTAAAGAAAAGCTTTTGACTCACCAAAGACAGTCCTAGCAGGAACAGACTCTCTGTTGAGCCAGAAGGACACCTGGGAGAGAATTACTGTCATGATGCAGGGTAGGTACGTCTGGATCACAAAATAACCAATCTTCCTCTTCAGGTGGAAGTGAGTCGTCATCACAACATACTCTCCTGCAGTTCACATGGAACAAAACATTTGTCAGCTAGTACGTTTAGACGCTATACAGTATCACTATTATTCCGAATGTACTTTATTATGAATGTACTGTACCAATACCTGGGAATCTGATTATATATATTTTTGCATAATTGCTACCAAAGCAGCCAAAAAGCCAAAATGTATAATATACACAAGCTTTTTCTTAGAATCGTAGTAGAAAGTAGTAAAACCAAAACCTGAATCTTTTACTTTGTAGCAAGCAAGCTATTCCTATACCTTATGGATCTTGCCATTTTTATTGCCAGTATCTATCTCTAAGTCGCTATTATAAAACACAAAATGGATAAATATTGCTGCTACAGATGTAAACATCGATATAGCTCTATTAGAACATTCAACATGAATGATGGCCAAACATTACAAACAAGGCACTTACAGAAATGAACTTTGTGCTGTCAAAACATGCTACAGATGAGCCATGGTTTGTAATATTTTAAAGTACTTTTTATTGCAACAGCAATTTATCAGCATATGTATTGGTGCCATTTATCAACAAACTCAATAACCAGGCCATTGTCCATGTATTCAGAGCCATAGAAGGCAGGGAGTGAACTGATATCCTCTGCTGCAGCAATATAAATTAATTAGGTGTAATATATTAGTTGTTTTTATCGTGTGAAACACACACAAGGATCAAAGCACACACATTGAATTTATTTGGATAAATCAATCCAGTGCAAATGTACTGCATTGCATGGATTACATTGGCATGCTGTCAATAAAGTGAAGTCTATGGGCTGTGGAGGAGAATGTCTTCACTGCTGCTTCTTCTGCCTCAAGCTAAACTTATTACAAAGGGGGACACCCATTTTATGCTGTCACACATTAGTATCAATGGACCAAACTGAGAGGGTGAAAAGGGAAATAGTTGGTGGCCAGTTACAAATGAGGAATCTGGGACAGGACCTCTCGTTGGTAAAGCCATGCGTGCATGATGCTGAGGAAGAGGAATAGCTATGATGCAGCTGTCATATAATTAACTGCGACAGTGTGTTTGTATTCACAGTGGTGATTGGTGGCGGGAGTGGAAGACAGCTGTTTCTGACTCATTTGGTTTAGGTTGTGTCCTAATACAAATTGACCATACAGTATAAACATAAACAAATACATGTACATTGAATTCATATACTTTAACTATCAATGTGAGTAGAAAAAAAACACTTTGTAATATGCAATACAAATTTGAATAACTATTATTTAATAACCCCCCTTTCAGTGTGATAGTACATTCATGGAATAAGTAATGGAAATGTTAAATAATTCAATAAATAATTAAGATATAATTAATACATTTATATAAATACATTTAGCATTCACCAAAATCTGACATATTAGTTGACAGCTCTCTGACTTCTATCCCCATGTTTTGCAGTGTATTGTAGGGCGGTAGCCTGATGTACTGTAACCAAGCTCAATATTAAATTCTAGTTAATTTTGAAACATTTGGACAGCGTTTAACCAATCAGCATTGCTACAACTGTTTTGAACGCCTCATCTAGCTCTACCACCATTTAGAATCATGCTTGACTTTAATATCATCTCACTAACCCACCCTGATTGGTCTGCCAGCAGGGTGGCTGTGAAAACAATTAAACATAAATATCAGCAAAAAAAGTAAAATGAGAGCAATAGTTGGAAAAGGCCAGCCTAGTAGGGCTGTGCAAATTACTTGACATATTCTTTATGATTAGTTAATTTGAGGTAGGCCAATATGTAGATAGTTGACATCGGTACAATGCCAGCATAGCACGGCCCATCTTAAACCCAGTAGAAACTTTCTCTAAAGCACCACAAAAGAGATACTGTTTTCATGATCAACATTGCAGGTAAACTCTGATGAACTACTGATTTTGCAAGCTCCCCCGCTATAATGTGATTGTTAGCATATACTGTAGTATGAGTCCAGGTCTTTTCAATAGAAAACTATGTGTGAGCCAGGTAGAGAATCTCCAGCTAATCTCAGAGAGTCATAGCGCAGTTGGTGCCAACAGCAAAGGCGACAGCTGGTCCTGGTTCGGCTTGGTGGAAGGTGGTCTAATCTTCTAGTACATTTGAAAATCACCCTTAAACATTTGTTTATTTGATTTTGACGGACCAATCACTTGCCATTGATTCATCGATGACAAATTGCTTTGAATGGAGAGATTCACAGAGCGTGCAAAATCATATACAGTAGTCCTACATTATCCTTGGTGTAGAAAGCTAGTTTGCACTATGATGCTAGCTAGAACCACTGTACCTGTGCTGGTCTGCACCACACCAGAATCCACCTGCTGCCCCATCAGATCATACTGGTTCAATCTGGATCCATCCTCTGCCACCACCACTGACATGGCAGCACCTTTTGTCCACACATACACCACCTCTGCACGGGTGTAAGCATCTGGTAGGAACACAAGCCATAATAACACATGAGCACGAACATGTGTTTATGTTGTTCTGTAGGTTGCTTGCTATAGCCTCGCGAGATCAGGATTGTCTCGCTTCCATTTAGTTTCACAATGAGAATCAGTCTGGAAAGTCTCGGAATCATTTTGAATGTGTCAGAATAGCGACTGAACTGTCTAATCAGCGGCGTGTTTATAGTTATACGGGCGTGGTTGAGTTGTGCCGGCCATGGTGCCGACAGCGAAAACGACCAGTTGGTTTATCCATTCAACTGTATAACAAGTATTGTATATACTATACAAGTACAGCCATTCACAAACAGTTTCAATGTACGGCTCCCCAGATGGACTTGTGACAACAATTCCTCTGGCATGCCAGGTTATGCTTGCTATGCAGTGTAGGACAACAGCTGGGAAAACTATGCAGGCGCTATAGGTCTTCTTCTAATGTGTCCATGAATCACATTGAATCACATTTATGGTCATCACGCCCCAATCTTCTCCCACCATTTGTCAGCAGGTTATTTCCACTTTTGTTATTTCTTTATGTTGTCGTTGAAAGCCGCCGACTTGCTTTACTTAATCTCGACTTCTTTAATCTCGCCTTAACTCACTGGGTCACACGCTCATCTGAAACTCATCTCTTGATGACGCCCCCACATGAACACGCCAACGATGATGCGACCTCCAAACAGCCGAGTCAGATGTTCCTAGCCTCCGGCAGTGCCGACCTGTCAAAGCTGCAGCAGGGCCTGAGCAATGCAGAGAATGGATGAGCGGACTGCAGTCCACGGCGTTGCGGTGGCAGCTCCACACTGAAATATTTACGGACACGCGCCCCGAGATTTAAAGAAAATGCTTGTCCGTGACTCATTGTTTGATATGTGCTTTTGTTTGGTGTCACCCCCTCCCCCCTTCAATTCCCTGCCTCCCCACCTGCCATTCCTTTATTTTCCATCTATACATCTATCTGTTACCCCTCTCTCTCTGTTCTCTTTGTGTGTGTGTCTATATCTCTCTCTCCTTGCTGTTTCTTCTCTTGCTAACCTCCCACGTTGTGGTGCCCCTTCCACTTCTCCAGGATGATTTGGGGTCAGCGTTGCTGGCAGCGGTAAGCAGCTGACAAGACGCTCTGGAAACATGACAGAGCGCGCTGCCTGGGACGGACACAGCGCTGAGCGCCGCATGCCTGGGTGGGTCTCTCAGGGCCCGGTAGGAACGTGGGAGTGGGTGTGGATGCGTGGAGGGCCTCGGAGGACAGTTCCTCCGGGGGAACAGCTGTTACCAGACTGTCAGCCCGGGTCCTGCATTTGGTTGGATGGGAGTTGGTGGCACTGTGGAAATGATGTACAGTATATGTGTGTTTGTGTGCGCATTCAAATGAACACGTAACGGGCGGGTTACTCACAGCTGCCAAACTTGAGCGGACAGGCATGGGCATCCATTGGGAAGTCTTCTAGATGCATGGGGCATTCAGCTCTCACGGTAAGCCTGGAGCAGTCCAAAGGAACATGCACAGAAATAATTAATGGAGCTATACAGGGCAGGGGGGTAAAATATATAGAGCCATGGGTTGAGGGATAGCCGCTGAACATACATTGAAGCTTACAGTACTGTGCAACATTGTCCAGATATATAATTTCAGCCATTTTAGCCTCTAAATAGACGGAGGCTTCCCTTCTCCAAGCCAAAGGTTTCCATTACAGTACTAACAGCTTGGTGACACACAGCATATCAGGCCACTCATTACACACTAATCTCCCATCCATCCCAAATTACTCTCATATGTGACAGCAATATGGGCTTAACCACCACCCCCCAGACCATCCCATGCTAATAAACATGCTAACAGAACTGCTTTACGGCCCCCGCTTTAACCCTTAGCACATTAGCTCTGTTTAGTGTGGAAATGCTTGTAGCGTCTTAAGGCTTTTATTTACAGCCGTCCAGCTCAAATATAAACTTGGTGGTGCTGAGGTGATGCGTGTGGTCTGCTCTTAGCTTGGCTGGCGGTCCACCTTATCTTACTGCTCCCCACTGACACATAACGTCCCCAGTGTGATAAATCATGACAGTGGCAAACAGTTCTAGCTGTCTCGGGGAGCAATATAATGGAAAGAGAAACTAGCTGCTATTATAAATGGTGCACAGGACTTGACTACAGTAGATGGCTGACCATAATCTGTGATAGGGTTTTTGACAAAACACCTACAACTATTTTTAGCTCTCCTCTTTTTTTGTTTTATATACAACTAAAATGTTGTTATTTTGAAGAATGTAGAAATAGTATGTCAAATGTGGTTACATATGCTGAAGGTTAAATATTTGAATTATATGAGATGTGAAGGTTAAAGTCATTTTGGACAGACGATTATCCCTTTATTCTGAACACAAACTGAAAGCATTCTGTTTAATTTGGCACTGTTTTTTAACGCGCCATAATTTGATTCACTATGTGTGTGGGAGTGCCAGAAAAGGTCATGGATGATTTGTTACAATCAACAAATGAATCTGACTAGCTTGTTTTCGACACGTTTGGAGGGATTTGATGCTTGACTTCCAGCCCTTTCAGGTCCCTTCAGACAATCCAGCCGACCTGGGAAAACTTTAATTTTATTGTAGAATTTAAACAACTCACAGATCACATATGTTTTTGTCTAAAATACAAAATTACACGGTCCTCTGTCTGACTGTGAAGAAACTCCATGGCAAAGGAACATGCTAGCTAGCTACATTGAAGCACCTAATTGTGTACAAGGATTGTCTCTCTCTAGCTAGCTAGCTACATTGATGCACCTCATGGTGTACAAGGAACGTCTCTCTTTAGCTAGCTAGCTACATTGACGCACCTCATGGTGTACAACAGCGTTCCCTCCTCTTTAATACGTAGCAGCTTGTTGGGCATGGTCATGTTGTGGGCCACGGACTTCTTGCCGTTGTGGAAAAAAGTGTCAGGGGTCCAGATCTTGCTGACCATGAGGTTGTTAAGACGGAGTACCGCCATGGGGCCTTTGAACTTTAGCCTCTCATCCTTCCAGTTCTGTCTGAAGAACACATCTATGGTATACTCCTGTGCAGGAGAGATACAGATAATTTACAGTATGTAAAATATATATATATATTAACACCAGAGGAAGAAGGAATGTGATTTTACAAAACAGTTTTGCCAAAACCCTGTCCCTCCCGGGCCGAGATGTCAAAATATGAAATGTTACACCTGTAGGTGTTTTTGCCAACCAAATAACTGTTGTGTTTTATAAAACAGTTCTATAAACAACGCTATTTAGTCACTAATGGTAATTAGAGATGGCATATTTTTGCTGTTTATTCAGCTCTGCCGACAAAAATAGATTCTTCAGGATTCCATATGCTGTCAAAGGTGTTGCTAAGCAACACATAAAAAGTTTCCTGACTAGGCTCCAGTTAGATACTTTTCATAACGTACACAGTTTTACCTCTCCCATCTGTTTTTCTCCGCATGGAAAGAATTATATGAGAATTTCCGATTACAGTTTCCAGGGATCTAGAGATATTTAGCTTGTGTAACCACAACCAGGTGCCGTGATCTTGCAGACAGATAGGCCCATGTGAAGGCTAAAATTGTATGTCATCTTGTACTATTTGGCACTTCACACAAAATGGATGTTCTCTCACGTGCAGACTTGCTCACCCAATCTCTCTCCCTGCCCAATATGTAAAACTACAGGCCCACTGTAACATTTACCGTATCTGCACGCCGCCTCCCCCCGGCAGCCAGCGGAATATGCAGTCCTTTGACTAAAATATCCATATTTGTATTAACGATATGTGGAAATGGCTGTTTAAATTTTGTGTAAATAATGCATAGGCTTACATGTAAATAGGTACAGCATACTCAAATGTTCCAGTGCTCGCAAAGTGGAATGTCAGCACTCATGGAGCAGCTCTTGCCCAACTAAATTGTTAGACAGGAACTCTGCTTTAAAGTAGATTTTGTCTGGTAATATAATAATAAAATATTACAATGCAAAAAACAGAACCTAAACCCACTGCTCGGCTAATTATAATTACTAATAAAAAACTAAATAACTAAAAACTAATACGTTTTTGACTAAAATTCTTCTCTTCACATTGTATTGTATTTCACATATAATAAGCAATATCATTGCTGAGATGTACACTTAAAATAAGATATATCAAATTAACAAAGTTACATTTTGTTCAGCAAATGTTTTCCAGTACTCCTGATATGGAGAAGAGCTAAATTAAACAGCCCTAGGAACATTAATATTCATATTAATTAGCACCTGGCTTCTGGTTGGCTCATTTGAACACTGGAACAACGACAGTTTTGTTATATGTTTAAAGGTTTGGGGAAAGAGTGTCTGAGTGTCTGTGTAAAGAAAACCACACTATACCTAAGTAATATTTAAATAATTAAATATTCATACTGTACAGACAGGAATATGCAGGGCTAGAGCAACAAATGAACAAATAACGAGATGGTAACGGCTTCTGTCTCCAATCTACGTTTACTTATTACATCTGCTTGTCAGCTTAATGATACTGAGCAATCCAACCTTTATCTCAACTTTTAAGATTCATTTTTTATGCTTTTTTCTCTTCACCCATTATTGTCATATGGTCTCCTTTGGTAGTAAAACCAGTGGCGTTTTCCTGCTGCTAAATGTTCTCTTGTGTCTTTGTCTTGGTAAAGCACATGTAAAGCTATTGTCCTTGCAATTATTTTAATTTTACTAATTAAACATTAATGTTGTTTTCAGTTCTCTACTGCTCCTGTGATCATAAC
>JAODOY010000006.1:538603-553715 GCA_025399855.1 Forbesichthys papilliferus | reverse complement strand
ATAGATATATATAGATATATATAGATATAGATAGGGAGATAGAGTATCCATGCTGTAGGTTCTCTTCAACATTAGTCTCTCATGTTCTCTGCATTGTGTGACATTAAACCACAACGTTTCAGAAAGCGAGGCTAGATTTAACACCATGCAGGTGCCAGGTGGGTGGAGCTGTCAGCGAGTTCCAACACTGTTAGACAACAAGGCAAGGGTATTTGACCCATCTGTGATGGACAACTCACCTGAGACAATCTGATCTTCTTTGAGATCTTCTCTGATCCTGATCCAGTTTAAAGCATACATATAAAGTTATGTGTGTTTTGATGTCAGCCTTAAACAAATATACTGTATAGGCACACACACACGCACACACACACACACACACACACAGGCAAATCCCTTGTTGTAGTGAGCTGAATTACAGTGCTTTAACCTGTGTGCTCTGCCAGTCGTCTGTTCCAGCTTCCCCTGGTCAGTCAGTTACACTCTTGTTGTGGCATCTATCTGGAACGTGATAACTTAGCATGCTGCAATGAGTTGCTGAGAACACAGATGATGTTAAAAAGTCATCGAGCACATGATCGATCAAATCCTAATGACGGAAACGCACGCTTCTGAATGAAGAATGGGTGCTGACTGCAGTTCAGAATAATGGAACTGCACGACACGTTGCTCATCAATCCCTTAAGGAGAGGTTACTCTAGCTCTAAACAAGCCCCTCTTGCCCATTCTGAGTGTCTTGCTCAAGGACACAGCAGGCCAGGTGCTTGTTTTGTGGCCTGTGCACTGCCTACCAATAATTTGCTTTGCTAGCTTTTAAAATTCGCTAATGCTTGATTTGTCAAGCATTAGTTATAATAGTCTCAATTCTAAGTACATACGTTGTTTAAATACACAGAATGAATGACAACAGTTATAATACATTCATGACCTTTCCCGGCATCCTTCTCAGTGTGACTACAGCACCCTCTAGTGTTCCATAAGTGGTAGCTGTTTATTCCATGTTTATATGTATTATTTATTGGGGCGTGAATAGTTAAGGGCCTGCGTTTGTTTTTCAACCTAACTTTGCTAGGTTACTTTATTGCTTGTTGCAGCATTAAGGCCACACAAACAAGTGAAGGGGATTATTTTACTGCGTTTGTCTGGATTGCTCCTGGCTCTCATCTTCCTGCTTGCACCTCTGTCTCCGCCCTGCTTGCCACAGGCTTGGTGTGTCCATCCACAGCTCCCAGAGGCTCCCCAGGACACCGCAGAGCCTGTTGTCTTCTGTCCGTGTTGCTATAGGCAACACAAACGTCTCCTGTGATGTGAATAAACCCCTCTCTCTCTCTCTCTCTCTCTCTCTCTCTCTCTCTCTTCTTTTTCCAGGTTCTCTCATTCTCTAATGCTGGGCCCATCAGGCATGCACCCCACAGGGATCCCCCATCCAGCCATAGTGCCCCCTACAGGCAAACAGGAGCACGACCAGTATGAGAGGAGCATGTACGCGTAAGTATACCCTGCTTACACACTTTTGTAACATGTATTAAATGCACATGAACAAGAAACGGCATTGAAAGCCCAGACACAACGAAAGTGAGCACCTTTAGGTTATAATAAGTGATGTCTGCCTCCCATTCTCTTGCCATCCCACAATCCTTTGCTGCCGGCTCACCCCTCCCCCCTCCAGGAAGCCCCAGGTGGAGTCGAAGCGGGAGAAGGAGCCTAAGAAGCCGGTCATCAAGAAGCCTCTGAACGCCTTCATGCTCTACATGAAGGAGATGAGAGCCAAGGTCATCGCTGAGTGTACACTAAAGGAGAGCGCTGCTATCAACCAGATCCTGGGCCGCAGGGTACATACTGTGCACGTGCACGCGTGCACACGCATGCACGCACACACACGCGCACGCACACACACGCACACTTGCATGCACGCATGCACACACATTATTGTATATGCAAGCACACAATATGCATATAGTCAGGCATATAAGGCATAGTGGTTCAGTTTGTGGTCTAATAAGCCAAATTAACCCTTCCCTACCCATGTCTTGCCCTTCTCACTACACCACCATATCTATATGCTGCCTGGGCTAATAAAATTGTGTGTGTGTGTGTGTGTGTGTGTGTGTGCGTGCGTGCGTGCGTGCATGTCTCTCTGCAGTGGCACGCGCTGACCCGGGAGGAGCAGGCTAAATACTACGAACTGGCCAGGAAGGAGAGACAACTGCACATGCAGCTTTACCCCAGCTGGTCTGCTAGGGACAACTACGTAAGCTCCTCTCCTCTATCACCTCTTGAGTCAGGCCTGCACTGCGTTTTGGTGCCTTGCACAAGGGCTCATTGGCTTGGGAGTTGGATTAATGCACGCACTGGATGCAGTAGGGATCCAATCTATAATGCAATTACATGTAATGTTGAAATAAGTAATTAACTCATTGATGTTTTTATCTTTTTAAAATGTCAATTCAGCACTATTTAAGTATTTAGAAACAGTATTCAGGGACCAGCATATATTTAAGAGCAGGTAGGGGTTACAAAGTCCATCCCATGTAGTTTTGGAATTACCAGTGTCATAAATGTCAATGCAAACTTTGATACTGTTTCGTATTAGTCAATATTGAATCACATTAAGATTGATATCGTTTGGTATTTTAGAATTTGAATGTTTCAAATGAAACCAGTTTTGACCCTGGTTGCTACGAAGCTAGGGTGAATGCTAGCAGTTGTTACAGTGTTAGCTTGTTACAGTGGATCGGGTCATAAAATGCAGTAAAAGATTCGCACCATACACCTTGTTACCTAGAAAGTGAATGCTTCACAAGTTACATAAGATGTCCAAACCAACTTTGCCAAATAGCTAGGGGATCACTAGCTCCCAGGGAAGAATCATGTAGCAGTTAAATCTGATTTCCTGAACATGGGGTTTGGCGTTAACCCCTGTGTGGTATATGTTGCTAAGATAGCATGGCTTCTATTGTCCTAATGTGTTTAGCTTCAGCAACCGTGTTGCTGTGTGACTCTCACTTGTCAGTTTGCTGTTGAACTCTTGCAGGAGGCAGGCCTTAGCGGGGTCGCAGGGGAAAACAGTAAAGCTGATTGGGTAGGGACTCGTCTTATGGCTGATTTCTACCTCTGAATTTGCATGTTTACATGGGTCTGTAAAAAGCTGCACGCAGGGAGTTGTGGGTATAGTTTAGAACACAGAGGTCTACTGCTCTTCTGAAAATGGTGTCACATTATAATGCACACAAATATAAGTTATAGTGCGGATGAGATAATGTGATTTATTAAGCCCTGCATGTTCTATAACGCTGTACAGCTACAGTCACACACAAAGGTGTGAATAATATTTTATCGCCATTTTTACCTTTTAACCAACATCAGGGTTGCATGGCTGGGCTTTTCTTATTGCTGGTAGAACTTTTCCTGCTTACCTTGAAATGTCACTTACCATGTTTCCATAATTACAGTGTAACTAGACAATAATTGCATTAAACATGAATGTTGTAATACCTGCTAAGCTCAGACAAAACTGGTTAGATATGATTAAGTAAGTTAACTAGCTACGACTAACAAGAATTAAAATTAAATGCTGGCTTGTGTTGCATTTAGTAGAAAAACATTGTTAATGAAGTGTCTATAAAAGTGAAGCTTTATAAGCTATCAGAACACGCGAGAAGCTTGGAGCAAATGCTTTCCCTTCTCTTGAATGCAAACAGTGTCCAGGACACTGCGGTTAAAAAAGTGTAATATCTTACGGAATCAACTGGCTACAAATATCAATATGTTAAAGCATACAGTAAATCTCATCAAAGAGCGACACTGCTCCTTGAGGTGGAGCATCGATACGAGCAGAAATGATGCATACAGTACAGTAAATAAAGCTATATCTGCTTCACACAAGAGCAGCACAGCCACGTCTGAAACTGTCACCAGCTTCATCACAGCTAACGCCCGCATCACGGGACAGGCAGCGCTGATCAGCCACAATCAAATGACGTGCTAGCTACACAGGATGCACATTTCCACACACCACGCACGCACACACACACACACACACAGCTGTAGAGGGTTTCTCCTCCAAAAACAAGTCCCCACCCCTTACACACGCACTCACAGACACAATGCTTTTGAAAGCTGCAGTTGCAAGAGGAGAGCTGAAACCACAGACAGTGCTCCCAGAGGCAAGTGGGGTAGACGTTGTAGCGTAGGCGTTACATAGCTGTGCCCACATCCTTGATCTCACCTAAATACAAGGTCTCAACACGATGCTTTACCTCAACAGTCACACATGCCTGGATTTGACATGAGCGTAGAACTATTGTAGAGTGTGATCTGTGTTTTCTTTTTTCTGTTGGCTATTGCTTGGTAAATACCTTTGTTACACATTCAGCCCTATGTTCAGTGTTCACATTTGCATTATAATCCATCATTTTAATGACGCATATTATTGTTCGCTATATATGAGGAGTCTCGTGCAAGAGATTTGTTTCATGTCCATTTAATGGATTTAAGTGAGGCAAAATATTTGTTAGCATCACTAGTGATGATATCGTCCTTTGCGCTGCAGATATGTAAATATGTAAGAGTTGAAGTGGCCCACGATGTTTGGCCACTATGAGTCCTCTTATCGACCATATGTGTTTACCTTTTACTATCCTACTCACATCCAATAAGTAAACAGCCACACATCACATTATTACGTTACGTCAGTAAATCAACACGGGTTGTTCCTGAGCATCTCAGGATGTGTAGTGTTTCTTGGATATGTTATCAGGTCCCTTGCGTTACATGCACTGCCTTAGCAATCACACCATCACACCTAGACAAAGGTAGATGAAGCGCCGGGCTCAACGTCCTTGGCTAGCGCTTGTTGTAGGAGCGTGCGGTATACAGTCGATATACTCCTAGCTAATAGAAACCTGTGGTGTTCTCCTCCAGGGCAAGAAGAAGAGAAGAAAACGAGAGAAGCAACAGGACTCCAACACAGGTAACAGCTTTGGTGCACTCTTTTATGTAAGAAAACCAATGAGGCTTGTCTGTTGTCTGCATAGGACCTTGACATAGCCAAACATCAGACCTCTCTACAAGAGCATGAACACACAGGGGTCTTTGTTGAATGGATCCTGGGTCACAATGAGATATATGGAGTTGGTGGAGTTCGTTGTTAACATATTTAACCACTCTAGCAGTGTATTTTCTCGACAAATGGAAGTTGTGGCTTAAAACAGAGTTCCTCCAGCTCTTGAATTTTGTTTCCATCTGTCCCTTAGAACTCCAATTACCAATTATGCTTACAGGCAATTTTAGAAGGTTATCACTGCCTTCCTGGGTGCTCCTAAACAATGTGTAATCAATAAACCTAGCCTTTCCCTATACCTCTTATAGGCCCAACCGGACCTGACATATAGGGAGGGCATGGTTTATGTGTGTGTTTTGCGGCTTGGCCAGAAAGTACAAAGGCATGTTTTAACAGTGTACGGGCATGGCTGCCATTCCGGAGCTTTCTGTCTCTCTCTCTCTCTCTTTCTCTCTCTCTCTCTCTCTTTCTCTCTCTCTCTAACAGCTTATTTCCTGGATGAGCAACACAGACTAAATGTGTGCCCTGTGTTTTGTTGATGTGAGTGGCAACTAACCATTGGACGGCTCTGCCAGTGCTTCTGCCCTGAACAAGCTATTCCTTGCTTTAATTTCTCTCTGTTGCTCTCCTCTTATCTCTCTTTCAAATGTTTCTTGACTTATTCTCTCCTCTCTATCACGTTTCCTTCCACCCTGTCATTTCTCTCCTCTCATCTCGTTCCCTCCTCTGTTCCCTCCTCTGCTCCCTCTCTCCCTGTCTCTGCATGCTGTGCTGTGTGCTCAGACCCAGGCTCTCCTAAGAAATGTCGGGCTCGCTTTGGCCTCAACCAACAAACGGACTGGTGTGGTCCCTGCAGGTGTGTACCAGCCCACCCACTCTACCACCCCCCAGTCACTGTGCCCTGCTGTCCCCGCCATTCTTCTCTGCTCCTCTCCTCTCTCCTCTCCTCTCCGCTCCTCTCTTTCTTCTCTTCTCCTCTCCTCTCCCCTCCTTTCCTGCCCTCCCCTCCTCCCCTCTCCTCTCCCTTCATCCAGCCAGTCATTCCTCATGAAGCCACCATCCAGTGCATGTTTCCCTGCATGTCCTCTTACCACTAACCCGGTGATCATGTGACCATTCTGAAGTCACAGACGTGTGACAGAGTAATCAGCTCACATCTGAGATGATTTAAATCCTATTAATCACATTGATTTTAGACTGACAAAACAAAATGTACAAATAAATGCAGGCAAATACTTGTAACTGTTTTTGTAAAAAATATTCAGAATGGTTCCCAAGTTACCAGTCGTTTGCTCACTGTTGGGTACTTTTGTCTCCTGCAGTAAGCTTTAGAGAACCCAAATAACTCACACAACTCCTGCTTTTAATGTCACTAGTGTTAACTAACCCTGTGTAGTGGTAGTTAACACTGCATCTTGTATGTCAAAATCAGTAGAGTGTGCTACCAAAGTTTTCCCATTGGAATATGTTTTATTGTAGTTTAGGATACATTTGTAGTTAGTTACATTGTTTTTGCTATTTGTATTGCTTAAATTCATATTTGTAACTATTAGAAACTAACACCTCATGGAAAGACGGTAATATTATAGAAATATTATTATTATTATTATTATTATTATTATTATTATTAATAAATAATATAATAATATTCTCTCTCAGAGATGCAAAAATGTCTAAAATACTATACTACTATAGTACACTGTACACTATCTAATCTACTGTACCTTAAGTAGGGTTTCACATCCTAATTGTACTGTGATATTATGGACATTACATTCAGCAGACACTCATCCAAACATACAGTAGGTCATTAGATTAAATAGGTAGGACTTCATGATCTATCTGGGTTATACCTGGACTTTTCACACCACTAGACATACTGTATGTCTCAATAAGAAATTATCAGTATTCCAATATACCGGTATGCATTATTTCTATGTACAAAATAAAACACACAGACATGCTATTTCTTTATTTACACACACACCCAACTGTAATTTGGCGTTTCTGTACATTTTTCAGGGCATGTACAAATACACAAAGTAATTCAAATATTGAATATATTTCAAATACATGCAATTGAAATACTGCTAATCTGTGTTTGTGTGAGTCTTCTGTAGAGAACAAGGAGGGTAAATGGGTTATATAAAATCCTCATTACCAACTCAAAACACACAAACTTTCACTTTTGCAATTTGACGGCGCTCTCATGCCCATCCGCTTTCCACTTTCTCCATTCATGCTGCGGTGAGAGGAGCCTTTGATGGTCTCAACTCTGACATTTAGAAAGCTCTTGCTGTCTCCATCTTCTCTCGTTCCCTGTCTCTGTGCCTCTAAATATGGCATCGTGCTTCTCCTTGTGGTTAGACCTAGTGACTCATATCATATTCTGGTAATCATCACGAAATCCTATAATGTCTGTCATGCTGTTTTATGCATCGCACAACGTGTTGCTAATTGGTATATAGTGTTTAGTGTGTTTTGTTTTTTGTGGTTTGCCAAGCAGAACCTTTTAGGTTTTTTTGTTTTGTCTTAAGCTTTAATCCACTTGAATTTGATCTGTTGTTAATAAACTTTCAACTTTGGTGGAAAGTTTTGATAAACCATGCTTACATCTCGCTTTTAATTTTGGTCCTGAGATATTTAACAAGCGCTTGAGCATAAAAACAGAATAAGAGAAACGGACCTTAACACGTCACTGCTTGTCAAACGTCAAACGTAACAACACACAGTAACTGCTCATCTTCATACACGTTTGTGTGAACTGACACTGCTGCATATGGAGTGAAATGACGCTTTACATCCGCACTTTATTCACAGATAACTCTCTTGACTGTTCCTAGGAGGAAAAAGAAGTGCGTTCGCTACCTTCAAGGAGGAGGCTGTTCCAGCCCCGCTTCTTCAGATGGAAGTGCTATAGACTCTCCCTCCCCCACGCGCCCTCCCCCGCCGCAGCCCTCCCCAGCCTGCTCCCCAGCCTGCTTCCCCGTCCTCACGCCTCCCCCCAAAGCCCCCGCCAAGCACGCTCACCTGGAACTTTCCGGCAAACTCGTGCACGCCCCTCCCCGGCAGCAGCGCCAGGCTCCGAGGCCGCAGGACTACCCCTTGAAGTGCTGACCGCGTCTCCTGTGCACTGTGACAATCTAGTGGCACCAGAGCGCCCGCTTGTCCACGCCACCATCGGCTCTACGATGACCCCGCCCCTCCACCTCCCTTCCTCCAGAATCAAACGCACCTGCTGCTATTCTCACACCCAGTGGGGCCATTTATTCAACAGTGGAATCAAAATGGGGGACGGCGAAGAAATGTCCTTCTAATTCCACTAGGCTCAAGTACAAAGGAACACAGAATCCATAGCAACGCTCTGCCAGCTGTGCACTTTCATCGCCATCTGGCGTTCCCTCCCTGCTGCCCGTCACCTATCACTCAATAAAAGACAGTTTTCTACTAAATAGGCTCCTCTGCCATTGTTGCTTACTCTGACACATAACATTGTCCATTCTTAAGATGGCAAGTTGATCAAAGTGTTAATTTGGCATCAGGGTTTGTATAACTTGTACAAAAATGAAGATACAAATAATTTTGTGAGATCTATTTTTTTAAACGAGTTTTCACAGTTTTCCCCCTTTCCATTTTATAAGTGGCACACTGTAGACAATGCAACTATACACATTGAGCAGAATGATCACCACAATGGATTACCGTTGTGATCCATTGTTGTTAGCCAGGTTACCTGTTATAAAGTTAAAGAAAAACTGTGCTATTATTGAATGAACGTGATAATCAGTTCTAACTATAACCTTTTCCATCTCCAAAGATTTTACTAAGTAACGATGCCACTCCTTTTGTATTTTTTCTTATTTATATTAATTCTGGATTGTCACAAAATGGTATTCTGCTCTCATTTCAAGGTGTATAATTTGCTTTTAGGCACTTCCACAAATTATTTTATTTCCACATTCACCTGTTCATGCAAGTTTGAAGTTTAAAAAGTCAAACTTGTTGCTGGTGTAAAAAACCTCTAAGCCTCTTTCCAGGTTTTTGGCTGTTTCATATGACTGAAACATTTACAGTTCTGTTTAAGACCAAATGGGTACTATTACATTTAATTGTGTTGTAAATGTTTATAAATGTGGGAATTCCCTATCTATAATTAAGCTTTTGTTTTTATGTTTAAAAAAAAAGAAAAACGTTTTTTAAAAATGTTTCTTTAGTTTTCACCATTCCTTGAAGCAATATTCTTTTTTCTTTTATGTCAAGAGATTTTGTGCTGGTATTTGTTCCCCCCAATTGGACAACAGCAAGAGCAAGTGTTTCTCACGTTTTAGTTTGTGCATGGTCCTAACTTAGGTGTGCCATAAACTAGAAGCTGTTTACTGTTCACATACATTGCTAAACTGGATACAAATTATACAGGTCTGCTATCATTTGTTTGTCCACCAGATGGAGCTATTTGTTTTGTATGTTTGGTTTTTCAGTTAACTACTTCTTGCCTTTGATGTAATATGCCTACTCTTGTTTTGTTAGATGTATTAAAAGTTATAACATGAATACATGAGCACTTTCATTATTAAATTAACTTCAAGTTAAGTAAACACTATGGCTACAATGTAGTTTATATAGGATGGGAAACATTTATGTACTGGATCCACACACTATGCCTATGCATTTTTTCCCCACCAGTCAATCCAGATTTTATACACGTTGCTAGTTGCCACACCACATTTTACAGTCTCCACACCAAAAACATACTCAAATAACCTTTTGATAACTTTTATTTAATTCGGTAACATGGTTGATAATTCTAAATGCCATTGTCAGGGCAAATAAAATAAAAAAGAAAATTCCAATTCAATACAACATTGAAAAGGAATAAGAATTACCCAAAATGTCACATTTTCACTTCTTTTGATGAGTACTTCTAGTCCACAGGACATTATGCACACATTGTTTACACTCCAAACTTCACATTTGCTATGAAAGCTCATCCTGTTCCATATGACTTCAATGATAATACAGAACAGATGCGATCACTGAACAAACGTTAAAACCTTTTCATTAATTTTCCACAAAAGAAAAACCAATTTGGTCAGTTTTGACTCAAGAAAACCAAAGATTTCCAGTAAAAAAAAAAAGGAAAAAAAAGACAACCATAGCAATTAAAAAGAGAAACTATGACAATCATCTACTGAAAGGTTTGAGAAAATGTTTGATCTATTCCTACTAAATACAAAGCAAAAAAAAAGCTGTGTAGAAATAGTAACAGCTTTTAAACTTGCATCACACAGGTGAGTTAAAATGATCATGCCATTGGTACACAGAAACAAAAAGTGGACTGGGGGGGGGGGGGGGTGTGTCGCTCATAATATAGTAAATGTAAATATTAACAAGTATGAACAGCGCCAGTGCAACCATTTGAGACAACCCTTTTCAGTGTGTTAGTGTTGGCCGAATCTCCCGTCACTTCTCTTCACACCACTGGTTTTCTTTGCGTACCTGAGGACGACAGAGAAGACGCACTGTCTCAGCTCAAACACCCACCACGTCAAGTGCATTGAGTATTACTACATACGGCGTGACGTTATGAGGGTAGTTCCACCTTAAACATATGGATGAGATAAAGAAAGAAAGTGAAGCTCTTACCTGGGCTTCCTCCTCCTCTGTAAAGTCATTTTTGATGTTAAACGTCTTCCTGATCTCCTCTGGGGTTTTGCCTTTGATCATGTTCGCCACTGTCTTGCAGGTGACATCCAACAGGCCTTTGATGTCCAAGTAATTGGCCGCCTGAACACAGGAGAACAACACAGGTCTACGTTTAGCCGCAGAGGGCAGCGCAATAAAAAGCACCACACTATTTTTCTAAATATTAATAAAACACTGCTTCATGACCATTCACAGACATACATTTTCATGGGACATAGCCTGTAAAGCACTAGGTTTCCACAACAACATGATCATGACACCACCCTCAAAACAGAAGTGTGCGTCAATACATGTCAGGCAGCCAAATCAGACGGTCCTGCCAGCTCAAGTGACGATAAAACAGACTTGTGTTTCGCTTCTTGGAAGCCCATGCCTGTACCGGGATATTGCTTCATCAGTGTATGTAAGCAACAGGTCAAAGCAAAGCTGAGGGTACCTCTTGAAAGTAAAGCTGGGTACCGAAACCCGGTGCCATATTCCTATACGATCGGCATCTACCAGAACGAATTAAATGCTAATTTTGGTGGCACTTAGACCAAATCTACATTACACGTTTTAGTTTTAAAACGGGGGTAAATAGCTACATTAATGTGTCTTTAGAGCCGTAAAATTACACACATCGCGTGGCCTACAGGTACACTGTGGCACTGGGCAGGTACACTGGGCATGCGCGTGCGGTTGTAAACACAAAGCATTTTGTCAGAACATTTAATACTAAGGAGGAACAGCATGGTGAAAAATAAGACCAGATATGTATTGTCTTTGACTGGATCACTGGAACCTCCCGCCGTATCAGAACGTAATTCACAGCCAGCATATACCGAAACAATTGTGTCATGCATGCTATAGACAAGTACTATAGAAAAGTGTGTTGGATGCTTGATTTGATGGTGCAATGTTTTGTAGTAGATTACTATTAGGTATGGGACGATATACGATGTTATCATTTATCGCGATAAAAATTTTTTTTTTTAAACTGACAATCATATCGAGGTGAATGTCCATTATCGTGATAATCATGAATATCCTCACATAGGTAAATAATTTCACAAGTTACTTGAACAAAAGCTGTCTAGCTCACTAGTGCAGTCCAAATGTATTGATTTATTTTTTTTATTAGCCTGCATCTTTCTAGTCAATCACCACCATGGCTAAAGCCTCGGCTTCCCCATTGTGTCCCTCACATAAAAAAGTTCAATCAAATATTTTGAAATACTGGTTTCAAAATAAAAACAAAATCACACAAAAGATATATAGTGTATATGTGTCATGACAATACAAATCATGGTTTCTTAACAAAATGTAACATTAAATTATTCTAGTATGTTCCATTTTAAGAGTTTATTATAATAATCGTGATAATATTGTCTATCGCAATTCATTTTGCCAGGATAATTGTGATATCATTTTTTCCACATTGTCCCATGCCTAGTTACTATATATTAAAAGGTTCCGTTGTTTCAGTTAAGCTACCTAGCTTTCTGCTTCGCTTGTCGACTCCTTTACATTGGATTATTTACCCTTGTATTTATTTCTCTGCCATTAAAATGACAATAATATTGTTTATCGCTATTATTTATGGGACAACAAAAAACTGTAATTATCGTGACAGGCCTAATCCATGTATGATTTTGTACATAAAACAGAATTCTGTATATTTAATTTGATTTTCCCAACTTAAAAGGTTTTTTTTAATGACTGATTATAGTATCTGGGTTTATTATCAAGAATTTTAAGAGTATGTTTATATCGGAAGTGTAACGATTTGAGAGAAATGTGTTGCTCGCTTGTGACCAGGTTGTCAAGCTATAGATGATGTGGGAGAAAATCATTGAGTGCATGAACATCAATGCTGATTTTGTTGACATGCAGCTACGGACATATCTCAACTTTGCCAAATTGAACATGATTACAAACCTATCTTGATGTGCATTTTAAAACTAAGATTACTATCCATGTGTACGCCAAGATATTTAAAATATGAGACACCTTGTAGTCTCTCCCCCGCTACTATTACATCTAGTAATTAACATTTAAATTAATTTATAAACCCCTGCACCTTTAATAGCTCATAGCATGTGTTTCAGTAAGACTTCTAATCACGTTAGAAACATAATGCTAAACGTAATGTCTAAGAGTGTGTGCGAGGGAAAGAAACTGCACAGTACCCACCAGTATCAGTTCAAACAAGGTGCCCTGGTCCACTTTGAGGAACTCTTGGTCCCATACAGGAATGTCATCTGTCCTTTTCTCCTTGTTCTCGTCATCCTCGGGAGGAGGGGGGTCATCTTTGTGATGAGTGCACCACTGGATCACCTGGGGAAAGCACACACTAGAATATACACTACTGTAATCTTGGTGGCACAAATGCAATTCTGTAAGCCAGGTTGCAACTTGCACTAAAGAATGCTGCTGTTCTAGCAATGTGTCAACCAAAGCAAATACTAGGGACGAGATATTATTATGTTAACATATTAGTGATATATTAATGAAGAATAATGAATTAATAAACATGTCCTTTAGCATAATAGGCTTAAAGAAATAAATCGTTTGAATATTTGGAAGAACCTGGCAATGATATTTAAACTACAGCAGCTCAATAAAAGACACTAAACCTATACATCCACAGTGTATGTAAAGCATAGGGATGTAATGTGTGCATTTGTGCTCCCAAAAGAAGAGTTACCTTTTTGAGAATAGCAGCATTCACATTAGGTAAAGGAACAGGATCATCATCTCCTTCATCGTCCATTCCCAAATCTATAAAGAAGGGGGGGGGGGGGGTGGCGCAATATACAGTACCTTAATTTCAGTGATTGGTGTATACATGACCTGTTATATTAGATATTAGATTGTGGTATACATATACACAAATATGTGCCCACGTATATGGTTGTACGTCTACTGTATCTGACAGTTACAGTACCTTCTAACATTGTCTTGATGGTGACAGACTGTTTGGCTATCTCAACATCCACCTCGAAGATCTCTCCATCTGAACTCTGCAATTTTATTGTGGGCATTATCTGTGAAATAGGTAAAGTGTTTTGGTGATTTATTCTGTATGAATAGCATAACGTAGCAACCGTACACATCGACTTTAAACAGAGAGACAATTCTCAGATTAAAATAAAGAGAACATGAAAGCTAACCATTAATTGAAATCATTACTATTAGATTCCAATGTGATGTGACATGGACAGTGTATATCTGGGTTAGGAAGTTATGGGCAATGCTAGCGTCTCACTAGCATTAGCATTAGATTAAGGTAGAATCCCTTACAACATAGCTAGTGCTAGGCTAGTGTTATTGTACAGAAATGCTAGCTCTGTTGCTAGTTTGCTACTAGCAGACGAAAGACTCACAAATACGTTCAATACAAAACAAGGTTTGCAAGTGTCAGACATAACGTCAAACGAAAACATCCAGATAACTGTAACTAAACAGAAAACGTCTACATAACATTAACTAGCATAGCAGCATCTAAGATGTTATGCATCTTAGCTCACTTTAGCACCCCGCGTTATCTGCCAGGCCTCTTCTTAGCAACCACACATTCAGGTTTGGATAAACATGTAAACATGAACTTCTGATTAATTACAATAAAAGATCCAAAACAATCATTATATATATTTAAGGATTAACTACCGTAAATGTTGTTTACTTAAATCCAAGCGAAACTGTCCACTGAGGTCAATAACAAGGCCCGGTAGACGCGTATGTAACGAACAGCTAGTGGAAGTCTCTAGTAAAAGCTGGCAGGCTTCTGCGGCGTTCTGCTTTGTCACATCAGCGAGCTGAACCAGACAAGGAGGGCAAACACAGCGTCCTGCCGAAATTGTTCCTTGCCAACAAAGCCGCCAGCAGCGCCACTATTATTTCAGGATTGTATTCAGGTGTATCAGTTCAGGTGTATTAGTGTTATGATCTTTATAATTGGGTTATGCACAAATGTCTTTGTCTGAATTAATTATTATGCTAACTAGATGTTATTAGCATATACAATTATTCTCTCAGGGGTACAATTGCGGCACACCTCGTTGTCTGATTCCATTATGTAGTTTCAAAATATTTTGTTGTTCATACATTATAAGGAAAGCTCTGAACAAATAAAATGCATTAAACATTTCCTGTGACTACTACATAAAGCCAATGCCAGAAAGTTTAAAAAAATATATTGGTTGATCAAATGGAGAGTAATCTACAAATCAGATATCCTGACTAGACCTGACTGGAACAGTACTGTGTTGTAAACCATGTATTTATTTTACATATTTATAATTAAGCTAGTTGCATTGGCCTTGAACGAGACATACATTGACAAATTGCATATATACACACAAACAC
>JAODOY010000006.1:501589-516943 GCA_025399855.1 Forbesichthys papilliferus | reverse complement strand
AAAATATATATATATATATATATATATATATATGGATATATGGATGTATATGTGTGTATATATAAAGATTGTTCTAAGCTTTTTGATATAAGAAGAGAATTGTGCCAATACAGGCTTGGTCGAGGGTCTCTCTCTCTCACTCTCACATTGTTTGTCTGCCTCTCTCGCCCTGCCCCAGGCATGCTATGGCATCCTGAAGGTGCCCCAGGGGAACTGGCTGTGTCGGACCTGCGCGCTGGGCGTCCAGCCCAAATGCCTGCTGTGCCCCAAGAGGGGAGGGGCCCTGAAGCCCACCCGCAGTGGAACCAAGTGGGTCCACGTCAGCTGTGCCTTATGGATCCCTGAGGTGAGACTCTTGTCCTCACAACCCAGGGCCGTGAGGGTTGTTTGTCATCCTGCCGGCTGCTCTGTGTGGCCTGAGGCCTGGCCTCTGCCACAACCTGCACTGTGAAAAGTAACTGTTTCAGGGTAACTTATGACATGTCATTTCAGATTGTATTACATTCACGCTTTCCAAGCCCCAGTGAAACCAAAAACACTCATTGGATTTGACCGTACAAATATTAATGGTTCCCACTGGTCATGGAATTTCTGGGATATCATGTAATACTGTATCATTTGTTAAAGATCTATTCCAGACATGGAAAGTCAGGGAATTGTATTTTTTGGGTCATATCATGGAATATATATATTTTTTTAGCATGCCTTATATTGTGTTTTCCTTGATATTTTCACCATACATTTATTGAGAAAAGGCCCAAATCAGTGCTTTAAAATTGACCATGCAGTGTTTGATGTTAATAATTTCCCGGTGGAAGGACCCCCAGTCTCCCCACATAAAGAGGACTCCCCCCAACTTACAAAACCAATTTTACCACTTTACATGATGTCTTCAATATGTCTTCATAATGTCTTAAAAAGCTTACCTAATCTTTCCCTATTTTGTGGAGGAAGGTGCCATTCCATGCTCTATATTTGTCATTATTTCACTGAATAAGAAAGCTATTTAGGAATGTCTATTCCATCTCCAAGATAAATTCGTTCTTGGGGAGTGTGGGGGAATCATCCATCTGTAAAGGTCTTTCACTATTTAGCGCTCCACTCAAGATTCGCATGAACCAAATTAACAAATGGAGTGAGATAATTTTGGAGAAAGATGGAACTGGGAGATGAAATACAGTTACAGTCTGTCGTCTGCTATCTGCTTATTAAAGTACACTCAAAAAATGGCGCTGAATTGCTAAAATTATGCGGCATATGAAATAACTCTTTATCTTCTGAATCTCGATGGCTCCCACTTCAAATCTGGATGTCACAAAGCTAGCGATAAACGTAATAAACCTCTTTGTTAACGGCAACGGTGTGAACTCTCATAACTTGACATGGCTTGACGGTGACATTTTCTAAATGGCACTTCTGAATGGGCCTACATGTTCACGCGGATGTGGGGGTGTACAGCTTCAACACACACATCACAGTCAGTCGTATGCTGTCTGCTTGATCAGCCGCACACTCCGCCAGCTGAATAGAGAGTAATGGAGTGGCTGTTGCTGTCCCCGAGCCTTTTAGGTCTAATTGCCTTCTGTCACCCTTGATTGGGCTAATTGTTTTCACTGCTCTACACGCTTTTGTTTTTCAGTGGAGGGGAACAAATAATTTGCGCGTGTGTTTTCTTTAGCTCTTGGGTGTTAGTGTGTGTTTGTGTGTGTGTATATATCTGTGCGTGCATATGTGTGTGTACCTGCATGCTATGATTTACATATATGCAATTGCATGTACATACTTATACACATACTCCTTTTTGTGTTTGTCTGATAGTGTGTTAATTGTGTGTAATTTGTAAATACTGAATGTTGTGTGTAGGCTATGTACTGTATGTGTAGGGACAGTCAGCATATTAGGCTTGGGTGGTATCTGTTTTTTCATACTGTCAATATTAACATACCAGGATATATGACAGTATACTGAATGCCTTACATACGGCAAGTATTTATAATCGATTGCTGATTGTATTTTTGCTGTTTGGACAATCTGGAAATGCCCTAGTCTAGTTGAAGTGCATGAGGAGTGTTAAGGTGTACAGTAGTCTTTGTTAATGTGCAAAGCATATTAAAACACTTATTTTCAGGAAATATGTTAATTATACCAACATTGTGACTGTGAAACATATGTTTGTCGAAAATGTAGTTATTTTCATTGCTAAAGCACTCTGGCATATGGTCCTACAGAAACAGCCAACATGCCCACAACACAATAAAATGAGATAGTACTTTAGACCTAATAGGCTGTTTCACTGTCAACACAGTTTGTTTATTATCACCTGATATGTTGACTGGAAAGTTTTGACTTTATCTGTTTTTTTTGTTTTTTTTATCAATTGTACCAGGTAAAACCACTTGTTAAAGGCTAATGGAACTTCTGTGCACTACAATACATAACTCAGTCAATACAGCATTTTCATATCAGTTTAATAGAAAGAGGAACATTTATATTATGACCGTATTGAAAATTGTACTTTCATTTAGTTTTCATCATCCAAGCCTAGTGTGTACAGGGGTGCACAATATATCGACTCAGTATTGTTATCGCAATATCACGTTGCGCAATATTATATTGAAAATGTTGCAGGAAGTGCAATATTCAGTTTATTTTGTTGAGAGATGCGTCCATTGGCTGTTTGGCTTAGTAGTGTTTGATGGAGACAGAAAAGTAAGATTTGTGGCTGAGGAAGCTCATGACATACTAGAGATTGAAGAGAAAACATTAATGACCAAAATAATTTGTATTTTTACTTAAATATCTAAATTAATATAGATATTGCAATTTTCATGGTCAATATCGCAATATACAATTTGTCAGTATGCCAGGTGCACCGCTATGTACAGTAATTCATGCCCATTTATATGCCCACGGTCCCATACAAAATGTCTCTTCATACTGTACATACACACTATTTTTATGATCTAATAATTGTTCACTAATCTAGTTTGAAAAGGCAAAAGAAGCAATGAATTACGCGAAAGAAAAGATTGTCATATGCTTTAGTCTGTCTTTGCCTGCCTGTTCAGGAGACTTTGGTTAGGATCAATTGGTTGATAAATGTTCATCCAGCATTGAGAAAAGAACAGCAGATCTTTTGCCATCTGGCCTTTCTCTGAATCCCGTCTTCAAAGAACTGTTGAAGCCGAGGACTCTGTCCGTATTATGTGGATCACAGTCTCTTGTTTGACACTCTGAATGGAGTGAATGGGAATGAAATAGACCCAGGCCTTGTGCATGTGCTCATTCAAAAGACATGAATGATATCAGGGATACATCCAGACCATGCCGCTGTGTTGTGCAGGAAGGATGGGAGAATATATGGGGGGTGGGGGAGAAGGCCACTGGAGAGAGCAGGAGGAGGGGCACCCGCGGAAGTTATCAGCCACTTTCTCAAGGCGTGAAGGGCAGCGGGGAGAGGGCCTCAGCTCGGGAGGAAGAGGGGGAGAGAAAGATGCTTTGACAGTTGGGAGGGAGGGAAGGAAGGAATACACGCTGTATCCGAGTGCTCTCCACTTGGCTGCTGCATGCATGGCTGGCTGGCAGCGCGGGTGGAAATATGGGTCAGGCTGCCTTCAGCACGCAGCTAAAGTGACATCCTGAAGTGACTGCTGAGGAGAAGGGCTCAATACTCAGCTCAACCGCTTTAGAAATGTGAGCTCTTTAACAAAGACCTGATGTTTCCCAGTGTCTTGGTGGTTACATTCCACCTTCAACAGATGTGAGAGAGGTTCTCCTAGATAGATGTGTGAACCAGGCAGAGTTACGGAGCTCTAAAGGGACTTTGTTTAGCTAGTTCATATCCTTAAGGGTATAGTAAGATAATTGTAAATTAAAAGGTGTACTGGTAGTCAGCTATTGCAAGCTAATTGTAAGATACGCTTTGTGTTAAATTCACCAAATATCTCTAGCCTTCGCAACATGTTTCCAATGTGTGGGACAGAGCTTGTTGTGTTTTTGAGTTGTAATTGGCAAACGTTCTCAAAAATAACCTACTATACCGCTAACTGGATATTCCTGCTGGCTATACTGCCATAGGAATTAATATTCCCTGAAATGTTTCACTTCACAATTGTGAATTAATGACTTGAATATGGTTCAAGGCATGATGGGCAGGCTGGCTCTCCATACCAATATGCATTAGTGTGGTATGCTGGACTATTAAGTATTTTCTGAGCACTCTGTAAAGAGGACATTTCTATATGAAAATATATCTGGTATCCACTGAAGCCTTTAAGACTACGTGTGCTGATCAGTGTGGGTTAGTGAGATGACGTTAAAGTCTCACGTGTTTCGAAAATGGTGGTATAGAACTAGATGAGGTGATCATAACAATTGTAGCAACATCGATTGGTACAGTGTTGTCCAATAGTTTCAATATAAACCAGAGGTCTACGCCAAGTAGGAGGAAACAACTGCAAACACTTCCCAATGGAGCGTGGCCAGACCTATTCACAAAGTGAATGGGCTGGTTACACCAGGCTACCTTTAAGGGGCAGAGATAAGCAGACACAACAGTCTAATTAATGGTCTTGCGGGAGGTAGCAAACGCGTACCCGTCTGGTCTCTGCCTTGATGTTGCATGGATACAGTTAAAGGTGACCTAAATAAGATTGACACTAATGAATGTGTGACTATGCTCCTGTAGTGTTAATTGCATGCTTCAAGGGGAGGCTCTTATTTCCAGTCCAGTGCTCAAAACCAAGGCCACAATGACCGCAAATGGGGAGTGAGTTGAATACTGTGTTTAGGGTCATGCATGGCTTAGATTAAAGGTACACTCCTGCATTGCATCATTCAGCACCCCCCCCCCCCCCAACCACACACAATATTTAAAAAACCAAATGTCCACGATCGTGCAAGGTGCAAGGCCGAGAGCCTTGTGAGCCTACGAGCAATGGTTTGTAACATAAGGGGAATTCAGGAGGCAGAATCTTATACATTTAACATCCTTTTGAAGACAGTTGTATTGTGCCTATTTTGATTAATTTTTTTCTCCCTAGAAGAGGCTTGTATTTTTTCTTGTCGATAAACAAAAAAAATACATAGGTAAAGATGTAACTGCCTTAACAAGCGCCTGGCTGCCTGTTTGTCACCTGCTGTATGTGTGTGTGTCCTTCATAGGTGAGTATAGGCTGTCCAGAGAAGATGGAGCCCATTACCAAGGTGTCTCACATTCCTGCTAGTCGCTGGGCCTTGTCTTGCAGTCTGTGTCGGGAACACACAGGCACCTGCATACAGGTAGACACACACACACACACAATACAGATGCAGTGCTACAGTACACTCTGTAGCCTCTTCCACGCGTGATCCTAGCTCTGGGGCTCTGCGTGTTCAAGCAGATTAGCTTGAACTCGACACGTCCTTTAGCGAGCTGCTAAGATAGGAGCAGAGCCCACACTGACGTTAACCACTCTTCACAGCTATTAGCCTGCACAGCAGCTTCTGTTTGAGCCAGAGCCTTTAAAGGCCACAATCCACCAAGTCAAGATGTCAGTCAGCTGCACGGCGTCGTGTTATAAAGAGGCGTACTCAGGTGGGGGTGAACATACTCTCAGGATGTTTTCCTTAGTGAGACCAGTAATACATACTCCCATGCTGGATGGTAGAATGGTAAATGTCTTGCCTACTGTGTTGTCTTAATGTGTTGTGTTAGCCTACATTATAACAGTGTGCTGCTGTCTGTGTCACAAGCTCAAGCACACACACAAGTCAAAAATAAACAGAGCTATTATGTTTTTCATCCTGTTTCAGCCCATTGCTTTAAACTGTAATCAACTGCATTTTACAGTTTAATTTATGTACGTTCATAGGGATACACCCAGTGCAGTTTCTGGCATGTAGCTAGTATGAAATATATACTCCACTCAAGTATTCATATTGTAGTGGCCCGCACACTTTGAGCCGGCACTAATGCACCCTGCCAGATCACGGGGCGCATCCCGTTAGCCCCAAGTCAGCTTGGCCAAGTCCATTTTCTCCTGGAATTGGGTTACTTTAAAATGCAGTTGTGGGCAGATTATTCCCTGTGTAAATTGTGGGCAGATTACACCCCAAGGGTAGAGGACGGGGGGGGGTGGTTGTCAGGGCAGGAGTAGGTCAGACACTTCAATGCAGTTGACACTCAATGCCAGTGTAGGACTCTGCATTGACCCACATGCCACTCTGGAACGGTAGTGTTTCACTAAACATTCCAATGAGATCGTTGATTGCTTTTGTTGGCAGTAGGGCTAGTTTTGATTGGCCCTTTGGCCCGTTTTGTAAATGAGGCCTTACAACCCCAAATACCTTTGAGTTGTTTTCAGACCAGGCTTATCTGACAGGCATTTAAGCATGCCAATGCATCCACATGTTCATTAAATAGCCTATGAACCCGTATCGGGTTGTTGAATATAGGCTATATAGATTATGGCAAAATATATTTTGTAAAGCCATCATCCGATGGTGACAGAATATAGCCTAAGCCCAAAGAGCCCTCTGTACACACTCGGTTCATTACATGCAGGTTCACTCTTTATTTTATTATTTATTTTCAATTTTTTGGTTCACATTGTGATTTATCCAAAATTGTGATTTATCTGAAAAGTCATAAAAATTGACAAATAAATCTTGAACATTCTGTATTACGTTCGTAAACTCTAATGGTGAGGCCTCTAAATCCAACCTATTTAAGGGCGTGGTATTTAAATGACTGTTTTCCACCGCCACATTTATCAATATCTGATCATTTTTATGCTTGTTTGGCGAGATATGAACTGTTTCATGAATCACACGTGAGCGCTATTGTAAGATGCATTCTGCGCTCGGATCAGCGCTGGTTTCAACGTTGGATTGATAAATGAGGGCAACTATGTTCAGGTACAGATGGACCTTTACTGTGACTGACATTTATTGTTTTCAGCATGAGTTCACGTGTGAAGTTATTGTAAGGGTGTTGCAAAATAATAAATATGAACAAGCAGTACATAATAAATAAATAAATCTAACATAATTCAAGTAAAAACATCAATGGTACCAAAGACATGTATGTCCGATTAAATTGAATAAAAACAAGATGTAATAAATGATCTGCATCTCTCTCTCTCTCTCTCTCTCTCAGTGCTCCATGCCGTCGTGCATCGTGGCCTTCCATGTGACGTGCGCCTTCGACCATGGCCTTGAGATGAGGACCATCCTGGCCGACAACGACGAGGTCCGGTTCAAGTCCTTCTGCCTGGAGCACAGCAGCATCGGCGGTGGCGGCGCCAGCCACAGCCCTGCCGGCACCGCCAAGCCCGATTGGCCGGCCGCCGCGTCCGGCCTCAGGCCAGAGCCGCCGCACCACGGAAACGGCGGAGGAGAGCAGAGGCCGGCGGCGGTGTCGGCGAGTGAGCGCGCCGAGCGGGACCAGCTGGAGAGGGAGAAGGTGAGCCAGAGGAAACAGAAGCTCCAGGAACTGGAGGACGAGTTCTACCGCCTGGTGGACCCCGGAGACGTGGCACAGAGCCTGCACCTGCCCATCTCCCAGGTGGGTCTTTGTTTCACTCTATCTGCATGTGATGCCTTGTTTATGTTCAGACCCTTCATGAGGTTTATAGCATTGTCGTGGTTTATATTTTTTTGAGGTTTTTCTAAATGGAGTGTTTATGTATTTCTGTATGAAATACTTTTCTAAATCTCGCTGAGAATATACTGTAGCTGAACTGTAACTATAATTTTGGACTGCTCTATAACCTTGACCTCAGTTTGCCTATTCATTTGAAAACATAGCCACCTGCGTCACGTGACCTGCTGTTAGCTATAATTGTTTACAGCTGGTCGATGTTTGCCACATCTAGGTGGACTTCCTGTACCAGTTCTGGAAGCTGCGGCGGAAGGCCAACTTCAACCGTCCACTGGTCACACTGAAGAGAGACGAGGTGGACAACCTGGCCCAACAGGAGCAGGACGTCCTGTACAGGCGTCTCAAGCTCTTCACACACCTCCGCCAAGACCTGGAGCGGGTAAGGGAGAAGGACCTTTTTATTTGCTTTAGAAGTGTGCAATATTACACACAATATCTAGAGTTATAGCCTTACTTCAAGACTGAATGGCCATTTGTTTACCACTCCATTATTTAGCTTGGCACTGGCTCCTGATTACAGTTTTTATATATTTTCAATTTGTTTTAGAACCATAGCATTGATGGTACTAGTACTGTAAGTAGTAGGGATGTTCCCAGCAACTAATTTCCCTGTTGGTTAAACGAAAATTACAATTTAGACTAGTCAATTAGTCTAAAAATACAGAAACACTAATTTCAATCAGACTTAACATTGTCAGCGTGTGTACAGGTTGCACGTCTCTCTTGTCGATCGGCTGTTTTGTTTCAGTGGGTGGAGATCACATTTTAGCTTTCCCTTTATCCTCATTTTAAAAAAAGAATAATCCGACCGCTTCATTTTCAGAAGATGAACAGTTACAGCAGCCTTCGGTACAACAGTGACAGAGTGCCAATACAGCTCCGTTAAACACAGGCAGCGGGAAGAGAGTGTTGGCTGTGCTGAAAAGCGTTAGCTAATTATATCTTAGTGTACTTGCATACCGTAGCTGGTTTAGCCTAGTAAAATGCTATTTAGCCTAACTTAAACAAAGGTTAACAAACTGTCAGGAACCCAACGGAAATTTAGACTTTAAAACTTTACCGATATTAAATGTAGTTGTACTGTAAGGTTATATAGAAAGCAGAGTCCATATTCGTTAGATATCTGCTTCGTTTGGATAATCCATGACGCTGAAAATTTCAAGTTTGCCACGTTTAGCGTTGTTGCCTCGCTACTAGGAACCTTGAACTCATGTAAAATCAAGCGTCACTCCACTTACAGCATCAACAGATTGATTTTTATTTGCAGGCTGTGAGGCAGGAGAGACTGACTGAGCCCACTACTTAAAAAAAAAAAAAATTAAATCAAATAATAAGTTTAACCGACTAGTATTTATGTTGCCGACTAGCGATGGTCCCAGCGTTTAATCGTTTACCCGACTAATCAGAGTGGGTCGAATGTATGAATAATAGCACAAATATGAACGGGCAGGAAAGCCAGTAGTTTTGTGGTATACCCAGCAGTTTAGCCTAGAAACATTCTTCCCCTGTTTGGTGTATCACGAGGTTAAACCTGGCAACAGATTGTTGCACACCATGTAAATGGCCCCTGCTCTTTCATTGGTCGTGGGCAAGCACACAACCTCACTGTGGGCTTCAAGTTAGCAGAGCTCTGCTAAGTGATTGGCAGTCAGTGTGGTGGTGCTGTTTGAACCCTGACTGGCCTCTGCTTTCCCCAGAGAGAAGCCCACGGGCAAGCATTCAGCTCAATGTGAGCACAGGAAGATACGTCTCGCTATGGTTTGGCAAGCGGTTCAGTTTTCATGACAGCGGTTCACGGAAAAAACTGATTTGTTTAGTAGGAAATAAAACCCATAGAAGAAACTTGTTTCATTCAGTTAAAGCTGCTGTAGGTAGAATTGTAATGTTGTAAAGAGAAGAGGATTTTGTAAATGACCAACCCTGAAAACCCTTCACCTGGAGCCCTTTGGTATGCTGTTGGCGAAGCCTGTAGCTGGCATAATCAAAGGGCTTTTTTACACCTATGGTTTGTTTTGTTTCATATCAGCATCTGAATCGATAGAAATGTTGTGCATGTGTCCCTGGGTTTGTTTCATCTTCACACAGTCAACATTGAGAGCAGAGAACTTCTAAATAAAGCCGGTAACACTGCATCGTAATCATTCTTTGGATTGTCGAAATGATGTCGACATTTAACGCAAGAGTTTTTACCTTTGACATATTTTCACAGATTCAGCGACTTTTAAATGTCGGTATTTTGTAGTAAATAATTTGACAATGGAGCACAATAGTGTTGGTCTTTGCTGTGTTCACATTTGCTCAAACAAACAGATCTTGGGGGTGGGGAACACTCCACATTTCCATTCAACTGCTCCAAATAAGTCAGGTGTGAAAGCTCCCTAAATCACTTTATACAGAGACAGGGGCTACCAACCAGATATTCTCAGAGTATTTCACTCACTCATAGCTGACTAATGTCTATCGCATTTCTAACCAAATACACTCATAACTCTAAAATCCTACAAACAGTTTTTTTATATTTAGTATTGATGTTTATTTCTGGTCTGGTAAAGTAGTGTTAAACTTGGCTTGGACTTTGCAGTTTCCTTTAGTTAGGTTCCGTTCTCTTTGACTATGTGTAATTCAAGCTGAACATAATGTTTACAATTTGAGCAAGGTTGGTAATGACCACCAACCCATTTTTCGATGTCCTCTACAGTATGCTTTACGCTTTTGTTTGTTTAGCTGTTAAGCTAACCTAATTCAATTTGTTTGAGCAGTATTGGTGAGGCCGTGCTTATACGTAGCCTGAGTGAGAGTCGGTTAACTGTCTTCTAACAACAAACTCCTCTCCTTTAACCTGATTCCTGAGCTAATGCAAGGCTGTTTTGTTTGGGGGATATTAGAGAGATTGCAGTAATTAATAATTTGGCTATGGTATGCAGTTCATAATTATGAACACTAGTGCGCGTGCGTGCTTTCTATAGATTATTCTAACTGAAGGCGTAGCCACAGAGGTCTCCAGTGGTCTGGTTGTATTGATTGTTGCAGCCCTACCTAACCTCCTGACCAAGCAGTCTATCTGAGGACTCGATGAGTCTTCCCTTTAGACCTCACACTATTGATGTAGGGGTGTGTGTGGAATTGTTTGTATGCTATATAACAGTGTATGTGTACAACAGACCACTAAATGTCTCTAGTTAGTTAGCAAGTTAGTTATATCTGACCCAACATTGAATACAAGTTTATACATTCCTAATGATCTACATAGTGGCATACTTGTATTCAGAGGACAATATTGGATAGGAAACTATGAACTGCACACTGAATCCCTGTAAGACCTTTTGAAAGCCCCAGAGAGAACAGAAGACATTGATTATGTTGTGTAATGCAGTCCTGTGGCCAGCAGGGTGATTGATTATGTAACAGTGGTTTATTGGCCGAAGAGGTGTGGACAGGTCGCTTCTGCTGAAGCTATTGGCTGACAGTATCCACCTTTTTTATACCGCACTCCATCATTCTTCTGTTTCCATTTTAGAAGCACACATGTACATCTAATGTACATAACAGCCTGACCAACTGTAAGATTATGTAAATGTGTTCAATACATTTATTTTAATGAATGTAAAATGAGAGAATGTAAAAAGGATTTTTTTTTTATCTACTTTTATTCCTGGATTAAGGATGGGTAAGATATTAAACGCTCCACCTAATTCCGATTTTCAACTGTAGTTTTGGACTGACTTTATACATGCCCCAGCTTGAATGGCTGACTGACTGGAGGTGGGAGAATTTGTCAGCCAATTTTTTACAATCCAGAAATGACATCACATGCCAGATCTGACAGATCTGATTGGCCCCTTTATATAATTTGATTTGGAGAGGATTATTGACTAATTGGTCCAGCCTTATCAGGTCCCTAAAGGTGTTGTAAATCATTGTAAGGCAGGCAAATTCGACAAATATTGGTCCGCTAGCTGTATATTGCTTGCTGAAAATAAAATCTGGTGTTCCTACACAGCCCTGGCTCTGTAAATGGGAACACAAAGAAAGTTGTGCAGACTGCACCACACAACACTATCCCAGTGGCTAGCTCTGTAGGCGGAGCTTCTGAAGGAGCACCCAATGGCATTGAAGGAAAAGATTGTTTTCAAACTGCAATTGACAACAACTAAGTGTGTGGGTGTGTGTGAATATATGTGTGTGTGTGTGTGTGTGTATGTATGTACTTGTAATATGTATATATATAAATTTTTTGTGCGTGATAGGGAATCTTTTAACCTCTCTTCATATTGTCATATTTGACCCATATCCTAAAAAGCTTACAAGTAGCAATATGGTACTACCTAATTGTGTGTTCTGGCTTTGAATAAAGTAATTTGCTGTTGAGATGAGATGTGTGCATGGTTTGGTCTCACAGTGCCTGAGAGAGAGCGTGCTCCAATCATCTTCAATTTGCTGGCAAATTGAAAAATCCCCTCCTTCCGAAACCCCATTCTAATCATGACCACCCCCCTCCCCAATCCTCCCAACCTGTGTGGGTTTGCACGTCGATGAGCGTCGGTGCCAAGCGTCTGCTTGTTCCTCTGTGTACAGTGTGCATGCTCCGTGCATACGTCCATATGTTGCGTCTATATACTGTTTGTGTCCGTGCAGTGTGTGTATGTGCGTGTGTGTTTGCGGTGGAAGATTCCAGGGGCTAATGTTGGGCTGGATAATCTCCTCTTCCTCTTTGAAGTTCTGCCAATGGAACGAATTCCACCGCGCTGTCTGTAATGCTCTGGTGAGCTCTCTCCATTTCTCCACCTCCCTCCCTGCCCTTCCCCACCCCCAACCACCGCCAGTTTCACCCACACCCCTTTAGCCAATCAGCGTGCGACATGTCGACTAGATGTGTGCCACAGTGATTGGGTGGCGTAAGCTACAACATTACCTTGAGGTTTTGTTTATTTGTTTATTTTATGCGCATCAGGGCAAATGTGATGGTGCGATGTGGTGTCCGTGCAGGATTTGGTGTGCGATAGAAAGACAACACGATGACCTAAGTGTTAATAGCTAATCCTATATTGGGTGCGTGCTTACAAATTTCAAATTCAGGGTTTTAACAAGCGGGGCATTGGGCTGATCAGAGTGAGACTGGGAGGTTTTGCAGTTCAAATCCCTGGACCAGCTGTGAAAATCTGGAAAGGGAAATAATTGACTGGAGCGCTCGCCTCCATTGTATCCTACAATTCAGGTCAGGGTCTCTTGAGCACAGCACTCTTTTGTAATGGCTCTTGTAATGGCCAGTTTCCTGATGTGGTTTAAGTAGTATGTTGGCTATTTCTCACTGGCAAATCATTTAATCCTCCTCCATACCTACACACTCCCAACCAGGGATTTTATTCCTGTTTTGTGTTCCTGCTTTCAACGGTTATTTATTTTGCACTGCCAGCTAGCTAACTGCATAATGCAGGTTTACAAAGCAAGCTGAACACGAACCACAATGTTATTCTTAATTTGCAATAACTTGTTGTATTTATATACTTTAAACACTTGTGTTGTTTCCCCCATCGAGAGTTGTTAATGAGATGAGTAGTTGTTAATGAGACACTGCAGTTAATGCTTGTGTCATCAATGGAATGCACTAGCTGATGGCTATGGTTGTAATCTGAGATGTACTGAGAGGTCAGGGGCAGTTGCTGGGAAGTCTGGTTGTGTAAAAACCGACATCTCCTTTTGAGAGAGTTGGGGAACAAGCCTGGGGTTAAAGTACAGGCTGAAGGAAGATAGGTGAAGAAGGGGAGGGGGGAGGTCTGTTAGAGAGAGGCTGGGCTATGGGAGAGACTGCTCTTGGATGGGAGAACAATTTCCTTGGCTTTAGACCAGGACACAAGCAGGGTATAGTTCAGGCCTGTTGGTAAGTGAACACACAGGTGTGAAAGATTCCCTTTTCCACGCTCATTTCCTCTACCGTGTTTTCACGTCTGTAACCGATTGAGGTGAACGAACGAACACACACACGCACGCACGCACACACAGTCCCTCCTGTCCTGTAGCCGACCATGCATCAGTGCAGTCTGTAGAGTACTTAGCAGTGAGGAGGCTCTGCCAAGGCTGGCTCAGATTCCAGTGGCACCATGCCCCTCGCCCTATGAGCTCTCTCTCTCTCTCTCTCTCTCTCTCTCTCTCTCTCTCTCTCTCTCTCTCTCTCCATCCGCCCTCCCTGACTTGGCAGTACACCCAGACCAAGAGGTTAGCACTGCCACACCCAGGAGGTCCAGAGAACGGTCCACGTCTGAAACGACGTATGCAGAGAGAGAGCGGGGTTTGAACCGGTCACTCGATCACTAAGTAAGGTAGAGAGGGTGGGAGAGGGGAAAAGCCTGGAAATCAATATGGAGAGAGAGTCTGTGAAAAGTGTTGAGTAAGGGATTTGTCACTGGGCTGGGGAGGGAGGAAGGAAGGGCTTTAGGGAGGAACGTGGGTCTGCTGGGTGCACTCTGTGGACGGGGAGGCCTGACAGGTAGTTTTCCTTGGCTGCGGGCTACCGCTTCACAGCTTGTTGCTGTTCCACAGCCCACACCCCTGCCGCCGACAACACTTCTGTTCTGTTTGGAAGGGAAAGAGAGGAAGCTCTTGAGCAAGGCTTAGAAACAAAGTCAACAACGTCTGGGAGGTCAGAGGTGGTTCCTTATTTGCCAAACACAGTCTCCCTACATGGGGTTTGTGGAATGGCATCTAGATTTTTCTGACTGATAGTCATAATTGTCAGGTTATTAGGCGATACATCTACTTGGCTAGAGTTGGAGGTGTGTGTTTTTGAGGAAGAAATGGAACCAAACGTTCACTTGCTTTGTGGATGCAAACACAGTCGGACGCAAGATGATGTGATTAGTTTAGAGCGATTTGATTAAACCATCGTTCCCTGTCATGTAGCTCAGTGCAAGACGCAAGCCGCACGCACGCGGTCCCCATCGCAGCGTTACACAAGAGGTCACAGAGAGGACAGGGACATGGAAAATAACAAGACACGAGAGGGGAGGAGGGACTCTGGTTATAAGATCCCTCACTCACATACACACACACACTAGACACCGCACACTCTGCCCCACATACACTCACAGATTCTTACCCTTACACGCATACAGTATAGAGGCGTGCACACACACAATGCATAGCTATACTGCACATTTTGTACAGCATTGATCTAGACACAGACAGACACGCGGTCACAGCTAAGGGGGAGGGCGTCTGTCTATCTGCAGGCCAGACAGCAGACACAGAGCCAGCCTACTGGATCAGCTTCAACCTGGCTGTCTTCACCAGACTCTGGTCCAAGCCTAACACTGGCTCACTACCCACAAGCCTCTCTTGTCAGGCTGCATCAAGCTGCCCCAGGGTTGCGTGTCACACGGGCCTTCTCCAAGGCCTGACATCAGCTCAAGCAGCCACAGTGTTCTTTGTACGGGTGCCACAGTCCCTGCTGTCAGAGCCCAGCTTTTGTGTCCGCAGCACTTAAGCCATTTCCCTTCCAGGATGGCCTGGTAGGTTGCCGAGCGGTAAGCATCATTGGTGGACAACAAATAAGGCCAATCTCAGTCAGGCCACCTTTAGCTTGTGATCTCTTAACAAGCGTGTAAGTTCATATGATTTGTTAACTGATGAGCTCCATAGGGAATCAATCAATCAATCAATCAATCTTTATTTATATAGCACTTTTCATACAAATTCATGTAACACAAAGTGCTTCA
>JAODOY010000006.1:467813-501489 GCA_025399855.1 Forbesichthys papilliferus | reverse complement strand
CCACCATCCCCAAAACAAACCACCAGGGACCCCAGACCCGCTCCCCAGCCACCTCAATCAGTCAGAGAATGGAACCCTGAAGACATTGACAGAATGAGCCTACACACCAACATACCCCAGACCCCCAGGGATGTGGCACCAGGAGCGCATCACTTAGAGCCTCTAACCTAAGCAACATCAGTCCATGCTCGGCGTGTTTAAATAACACTGGGTTATAAAACTGTGTGTAATATAGACATGTAAATGCTGAATATGGTCCAATGAGTTGCTGGGAAAAGAGCCAAATCGCATTAACCTAGAGGAAATGTTATAGTCATGGCTTGTGATAATTACATTTTAGTGTAGAGTTGAGTGTGGTATTTTATGTGACATAAGCGTCATCTGGGATGCCAGGAACCACCTATGGAGAGCCCCCGCTGTTTAAAATGCTGTATGCCTGGCCTGAATATGTTGCACACATCCTTCATGTGCTTAAGCATCGCCAGATTGTACAGAATCCCCCACAAGGTCACTGAGCTGCCAGCCATGGCTTCATGAATCCAACATGCTTGCTATGCAGAGCATAATAGATATAGGGGAGGTCTTTTGTGGTTGAGCTGTGCATGAAGCGTATTTGTGCATACAGTTTTACGTGCATGCTTCATGCAAGAGCACCTTGGTACCAGTCTAGATGAAGGTGTGAGTACACGAAGACATGCGGACTGATTAATCCAAAAAGTGTCTTTTGGTGTGTCTGTAAGAAGATGCTGCGTTGTTTATTCTGCTAGAGGTTAATCAACAACTGAAATATGAAATTCTCCCTGAAAGATGAGATGATTTGCCAGTTTCAAACACTCTACATCATTATGGCCTAACCATGTCCATAATACTGTATTGTGCTTTCCTAATAAAGATAATCAAAACTGAAAAGAACTAATGTGATGTCCAAACATAACACAAATGTTTTATCACATGATAAAACAACGATAATAAACAAATACAGTGTGCAGCACACAAGCTAATAGCACTGTTTCCAATGATGCATCCCCATCTCACTGTGGCAATACAACTGAACAGAACAATATTTCACCATTTGAAAGCATTGTAATCAAATCCTTCCTTCAAACTTTCACTGGGTCGGCACCCCCAATCCTCCCAGACTGTATTTTTAGAGGCAGAATGACATTTTCCCTGACATTTGCCGCCCTGCGTTTGTGTGGCCCACTAGCAGGTCTGTCCCATAAAGGCCAAGCCACACCGTCTTTTATCCCTGCTATGTGACTCATCGTCCGTGGGCCCATTGTGTTGCCCGGCTGCTCAGTAGGAGCCACTTAGCCTTTCCCTTAGCGTCCCCTTAATATCTGCTCTCCACCCTTGCTTCCTCTGCAAGGTTCCTTTATTTTTCTCTTCTCTTTTGTCATCTAATGCTTTTTATACAGGCATGCAACTTTTTAAACTTTATCTTCTCCCCCCCCCCCTCTCTCTCTCTTCCTCACGGCATAGCTCTCCTATCACTCGATGTTTTCTATCTGCTTGTCTAGCATCTCCATCTCTATCCATTATTCTTTCTCTTTCTCTCTCTCTTGGACGTTCTCACTGTCCTGTCTCTGATATGAGCGCTGTCAGATGAAATAAATATGAGACTGGAGGAACATAAATATTTATAGCTGCTACGGCTGTATAATTTTGCACCGACGAGTGCGTTATACTCTGTGTGTGTGTTTGGGGGGTGTATGTTTGCAGTCCCATGGCCGGTCACATAGCAGAACAGGTAGATAAATAATTCACAGGGAGCTAAACCTCGACTTCACATCACTTTCATAAGACAATGGTGGAAACACAGCAGTGCAAGACCTTTTGTAGAAGAACACACGCATATATATTTGCATGCGCAACCGCACTCTAGCTCTGGACGGTGTGCGCGAGGCTACAGTGCATGCCCTTACACACTAGTTTGTGCCTTGGGTCATCTACAGATGGTAGTTCTACACACACACACACACACACACACAATGAATTAAAAGCACATTGTCCACTTGAACAGACTGACTGCTAACACAAACATCAAATGGCGTCCTCTAGCACATGTGGTGTGCATGGGTCAGATAACCCCGCCACACATGCACACACCTCACTAACAGGTTTACACATGCACTGGGGCGTTTCAATAAGTAATGAGAGAGTTACGAGGGCACACAGTTGACCTGGCCCCTTTTAATGTTTTACAGTAGAGCCTCTCTCTACTGTACCAGACAATACCCATAACACTCCACAGAGCTCAAGTACTGTAACGCCCTGGTACATCAAGGTGTTTGCTTTTAAACCGTGTTCATTCTGAATTGTATTTATGTATTTATTTATATAGGGGGGGGGGGTTGGGTGTTCAGCTCTTTAGCTGTCGATTTATCTTGCGTCTAAAACACCCTGTGCTTAGGTGGGGCTTTGTATGTGTGCTGTGTGTTGCCCTTGGTTGATTGTTATGACAACTAGCAAGTAAAGTATACACAGGCTACTTCCATACTGGTTTGTGTGTGTCCATGGTTGTCATATTCCAGTGTTTATGCTGAATATTCCTTCCTCGTGACGCATACTGTACACACACAAGCACAATCGTAATTGGAGAGATAAGATATGTTCTCTTATCTTATATCCTCAGTTTGGAATATAAACAGGCTTGGGAATTTTTCCGGTGTCTACACATTAGACCTGTACAAGGAAAACACATTGGGTTGGGTTTAGAATGCTATATTGGACAAAAAGTGTATTAACCTAAAAGAGCATTGCATATGTTAAGTCAGATACTTAAAGGTTAGCAGCTAAACCTATTAAACATGACCACAGTCTGCCGAGGCATAAGTTCACAATTTGAAGCTGAAATAATTAAAGGTGGGTTTTAAAATAGAAGATAAATGACGAGACATAAGAACAATAATTAGTAGTTTTGTGATTTTTTTTTTGTTTAGTTGATAGCACATTAGTTCCTACTGCTTTTTAACCTGCTGTAAACCATGGTCCTTGATGGAATAGACTAGAGCATTGAAGGTTTTTATTCTTTTAATCTGTCTATAGATTGCAACAGGCTTAAAACTCTATATAAGGATTTTCCGAAGTCAGTAGAGAAAATGAATGGGACATTTTCTTACGGCACCAGAGCTGCTGAGAAAGACTTTCCAGTATATGATATTAAATCAATATCATATACTGCACCTTAACAGTTTTAAATGGACCCAGCACTAACATACCCATCTACTGTATATTACAATCAACTGTACCCACCATGCCAGCATCAACACAACTACAACCAGAAAACATCATCACTTACTGTATATCAATTGACTACTATATGGCCATGGTTTTCTTAAGCTCCATAACCGAGCGCCCTGTAGGGTTGCCAAATGCATCCCCGGATGGTGCACTTACCCCTGGTTGGCCAGGCAGTAAAGTACAGCCAATTAAGCTTTACTGTTCACCATATGAAGTCTATCTCCCACCGCTCTGTCTGATTTGGGTCTGAATAACTTCCTCTGCGATTTCCCTCCTGGGCCAGCGTTACACGGAGCAGAAACGCCTACCTACTCTATAGCAGTAGTTAGCTAACATGCTAAAGGAAGGTACTCCTTTGCTTTGCAGCATTCTTCATCTGTCCCACACAAGTCAAGTTTATTTCTTAAGCACTTAATGGTTGTTAGAAAGCAATTACATTATCTTGGCTAAACCCTAAATTATTAACGTGTTTTAAGGAGAATCGATGTGAGGGAGCCTAAAGTGTGTCTGTGTTCAAGCCAGTAAAGGTTTTCACATTATGTCGAAGATGTGAGATACCTCACTTGTTTACACATGCGAAGTGCTTGTAAGTCACATTGTATCAAAGCCACTGCATTTTAAACTGTGATATACCCAACCTGCCTGCTCCAGATACTGTGTGTCTTCAATCTTAGTAGCAGCTTTTTCCTTTACAAATGTCTTAATTAAACACATTTAAAAATACAAAAGTGGCCCTGAACTAAGGAACCCCGGCTTGCTGACTTGTCAGTAAACTGACTCTACAAATCCCGGGATAATGTTACTGCATGGAAACACATCTTCTGACTTAATCAGTAATCCGTGTCCTTGTTGCCTGTTGTTCATGCATATGTCCATTACAGTATGCAAGTTGTACATCTCTACCATGTATTGTGATATGTGCCTGTGCAAGGAGGAATAAGCAGATGGCCAATCACAACTATATAAATGCAACAATGTGATATTTAAAAACACATTTTCAATGTTTCTGAAGTGTTTTGCTTTTATTTTGATAAATGGTTTTAAGAAAAGAGATCCAGGTTTGAAATGGGTCTAGTTGTTTCTGAAATCTAACCTTTTGTTAGTCTTTATTTATTTAACTTTTTAATCCCGTCACAGCATATAAATGCTGATCCGTGCTGTCAAGATACATTGAGTTCTGAGACAGTTGAATCCTTCTTCTAAGCTGTGTTGTTTGCTGACATGAAACAGTTTGTCCAATAAGAGCTCAATCCAGAGAAGATGCAGCTTCCGAGTAATAAGGTTTTCATAACCTGGATTTGATCTTTAAATATTTGCTGTTTGACATGGCATGGGGTGTACAGCCTTGTGTCTCAATTTAATTAAATTGTCTGTGTGTGTGTGCGCATGTATGTACATATATATGCCTGCGTCTACACTCCCTCTGTCTCATTCTCCCTTTCCATCGTAACACACGCGTGTTAACCCTACTCAACATTGAGATTTCATTGGGGAATTCTGTTGCCATGGTTACCTGGTGGGTGTGGTGACAGTATCGGTTAAAGTGTAGCGCTGCGCTAATGAATCATGAAGTTCCATGTGTGTGTGTGTTGGCATAGCGGTGCGCACCAGGAAGGGCGTGAACGGAGACTTCATGCTTGTGTTCTCGGCTACAGCATACAGTCTGACCCACTTTGCTCTCCCTCCACTTCTCCTCCTCCTGTTCTCAAGCCCTCCATCTCTCCATCGCTCTGTCCCCAGTGCTGCCTGTGGAATGGGAGAAGCAGGGTTTTATTTTGGCAGGCTGAAGTTGACAAGACGAGGGCAGTGTCTCTGTCTCTCTCTTTACTCCTCTGGTCTTTCTTTCCCAACTTCCGTCATGTTCCTCACCTCTCTGGTTCATCTGTTCTTCCCAGCTTCATTGACTGGGCACTTGCCCGCTTGTGTGTCTCACGCGTTAATGGGATGACGCTTTAGAAAAGATTGTCAACAATAAATGTCCCACTGCAGATCAATAGTGCCGCTAATTAGGTGCTGGCTTCCAATCAGTTTTCTGCCACCAATTAATTCCACTCTTTTATGGAGATGGGTTCATTGTGTTTGTTTGTATTTGTACATCCGCCCACCAAGATATTGCGTGTGGATACTGGGACAGAAGATAGAATACACCATGAGCACATGAGACAAAACAGTGGCTGCTTCTCAATATGCATTCTTGTCTGTTCTTGCGTTCTTGCGTTGACTTGTGAAACGTCATCATTCACATTTCACAGCCACGTACTCTTCCAATTCACAAGTGCCAAGAATGGATAAAATACCAGGAAGTGTTCTCCATTAAAGTTTTTTTTACCAAGGATGCATCCTTTCATTCTGGGATATTCCCAGAATGCATTTCGAATCAACAAGCGGCAATGGTAGTCGAGAAAACACAACATACAATACTAGCTATACTGTCACGAAATGCTGTTTGAAGAGTTTTTGAAGCGGTAAATCGAGCAAAGGCATATACAATTTTGCGCTGGTAATACCGGTACCAGTGTTGTCATCCCTAGGTATAGCGCAAACAGCCAAATGAGTCCATTACTCAGCCCAGCAAATATATCCCTACCTGTTACAGTCTGCATTGTAAGGATATTAGACTTGCTGTGTAGACAGGAAAATGGAATGACACACCAAATGCCTCTTGTAAATTTGCTAGATCTGTCATAGCTGGTTCTGTTCATTATACTGAACAAAGGGGAATAACTCTTTTCTTCTGACCATTCTCAAATACAATAAAATAATACAATTTTAAAAAGTCATTCCATTGTGTGTGTCTGTATTGTTTTTACTCCACTTTGTAACCATCTAATTCTCTCTCTCTAACTCTCTCTCTCTCTTTCTCTCTCTCTTTCCTGTTTCTACACACACACCCCCCCTCCAATACACCCCTTTTGTTTCTCTCTCTGGGGAAGAGTTTACGGTAATTTACTGTATACTCTCTTTATATCCTTCACGCCTCATGTCAGTCGATACTGTGAAATTAATCTTACTCACACACACACGCACACACACATTTGTCTTATAAATGCATTCACACATTCTCATGATTTCTTATTCAGATGAGTGTTCTCTTTCTTGCTTACTCATTCATAACAACACACACATGCACACATAAAGTGCCAGTGGATTATCTTTGTATCTCAGGGATCAGGTTAGAAAATTAGTCCTGATTCAGCTCCTGCCCTTTAGTCTGAGGTCGCACGCACGCACACACACAGTAGAAACACACAAACACTTGCTCTATGCACACACAATAAATGATTATGTGGACAGTGGACACACAACTTCTCTGTGGGCACGTAGATGCATACAACAGAATTATAGCCTGGTTAGTCGCTTTCCCATTCACACAAACGCTCTCTCTGACACACGCGCGCACACACACACACACACACACACAGCTTCAGTGCCTTGACCAGTCAGTGGAGCATCTGCTGTCATCACCCACTAATTACGTCAACAGGTGGTGGGACTGTATTTGTGTGTGTGTGTGTGTGTGTGTGTGTGTACGCGCATTAAATCAGTTTGTGAAACTGCATTTATGTGTGAGAACCATAAAAATGTGTGTGTGTGTGTGTGAGAGGGAGAGAAGTCATTAAGATGATTAAGCTAGCAGCCATGGCGTAAGAGGTGAACGCTAGCATACTTTAACACAACCAACTGAGAAATGGAGGGAACTGCCTCTGCAAATATGCTGCTTATAGTACTGCTATCATACTATTTTTTCTTACCGTTTAAAGGTATAGTAAGTGATTGTAAGCTACTTTTTGTCAAATTCTGTGAACACCTACTCAAGCTTCCCTAACTGCCCATTCTGTGTGGGTGTTGAAAATATAACCTGGTGTTTCTACACAGCCCTGGCTCTAACAACAATATCCCAGCCTTACCCATGCATGTCCAACGGTGTGGGGTGGAGCTTCTGAGTGAGCACCCTATATGACATTGAAGGCAGATGTTTTTGTTTTGTAAGAGTTCAAATGTCAACGAGCTTTCTCCAGAATGTCTGACTGACTATACCTTTAAATGTCCCCAAAACCATACACATGGCAGAGGTGTACACACACACACACACACACTGCGTCTGTACACCAGCTCCCACTTGAGCAGCTATTTATATCTGCTGTGCTCCAGCAGGAATAGAAGGGTTATGCAGACCAAAGCTACTAGCCTAGTCATCTAACACACAATCGCATTTTAAATGCATACAGTGATGCAGAAAACACACACATTACTGACTGCAAGTGTGTGTGTACACATACCCTGGACCCCCTATTTCTCTCGTTTCCCCCCTTTTTTTTTTTACAGTGTGGTCTGTCCCATTAACTCCAGGGCCGCCTCAACAGCACCAAAAACAATGTTGACAATATTATTACATCCACACACACACACACACACAACACAGAGGTATAGGTTGAGACACAGGCTGCCCAACGTTCTACCTGTGTGTGAGCTAGACCTGTGCCTTGGACCTAATTTGTCTCTCTCCCCTCTCTCTCACTCAGCCCAGCAGCCTGCAACTATGCCACATGTCCTGTTGCCAAAATAAAGCAGGAACACACACATACAAACCTCCACCTCTCAAATCCCATCTGAGCTTACACACACACACACACAGTTGGTGTATAAATATAAAGTCCTGTCTGAACAAGCTCACTGGCATGCACACCAATCACACACACACACACACACACACACAGTGTCACGCACCATTTCCGACTCTTCTCTAAACACACACGCATAAAGAGCATGTGATAGTGATTTGTCCATATGGAGCGGCTCTAATAGCAGAGCATTAGGAAGCAGGATTCTCACCTCAGGGTCAGGACGTAATGTCCCAGTTGAACAGTTCATGTTGACAAGAAGGGATTGGATTTAGCCAGGCCGTAGCACCGCTAACTTGATGAATCAATCATTCACGGACGCACTGTAGAAACGCATTTTTGTGTGTCTGGCTTTGGCTCAACACATCCCCAGGATTATAAGCTTCTCAAAGTCAATGTGTAGGTATTCGGGATGTCAAAGTTAACGTGTTAATAATGTGTTAATAATGTGTTAATAACGCGATTAATAACATGTTGGCACAATTTCCTTTTAACGGCACAAATGTGTTTGTCGTTTGTAACGCAGGGTTAGTTTAGTAGAACTCTGGCTAGCGGCATTCAGCGCATTAATAGCATGTCCACGAATGATAGATAAAGGGAGAGATGCTTTTCCATTTCTGATTTCCGTTTCAAATCATTACACCAATATGTGTTTCATTGCAGGCTTTCCTAGTGGCATTCGGTTTGTTTAAAGGAATAGATCTGTATTACGACCATAGATTACAACACCCATTCAGGGTAATTGTGTAGGCACGGTGGCTCCATATGATTCTGTCCCAAAAAGTAACTATATGATCGTTATATATAACTATATGACTCTTATAACTCTGAGAATTGCACCCAGACAAATATGATTATATAACCGCAAATTTCAGAGGTTCCTACATAACATGGATATTTTTTTTAGCCTTTATTTAGTCACCCAAGTGAGGTTGAACATAATTACTTGATTTGCTTGAGAATTTAGAGGCAAACAAATTACTTTGTAGTTTTACTAAGTAATGGAAAATGTTGTCGTTTGTTGCCTTATGAGCTTGCCATGAATTCTAAATTCGTTTATACATTTTTTAAAGATTTATTGACAGCCTTAGTATTTAACCTGCATTTGTGTGTTCAGAAGGCGTTGATGATTGTGCCGGTATGTTGTGTGTTTGACCTGTGTAGCACTGACCTTGCCATTACCTTGACCATGCACCTTGTTTTCAGGTGCGTAACCTGTGCTACATGGTGACGCGGAGGGAGAAGATGAAACACAGCCTGTGTGATGTCCAGGAGAAGATATTCAACCTGCAGATCCAACTGCTGGAGGACGACCTGGCTGGAGGTACTGTATGGGGGCATGGGGTGGGGGGGAGAGAGAGCTGTAGAGGGTGGGTGGGTGTGTTTACAGCCATAGCAGTCACTTCAGTGCTTATTGCAATAAGTGAATACATGGTCGTGTTGCTGTTGTACCAGGAGCTAATTGTAGCTGTTTATGTAAAGCTGAGCCCGTCATTACCCCCATTGATGGTCAACAATAACAACAATCAATTCCATGCAGTCCATTGTTAATGGTGCTATCAACCCCTCGGTAATCACATTGTAGCTAACAATAGGAACTACGGCTATACTGTAAGGTGTCTGCTCATAATTCTAACTCTAGTCTTTGTAATGGTCATGCTGAGTTTAATGCTAACTGTTTGTCATAATGGTAACTATCAGCTGGAGCTGCATTGACCAGCTTTTGCTCTGTGTGTGTGACCAGCTTTTGCTCTGTGTGTGCGTGTACATGCTCGGATGTGTGCCTGTGTGCCCACAGACTGAGGACGGTCAATTTACTGAAGCTAGCACTCTGGAACGAGAAATGAGAAAATTGAATGGAAATACTGCATACGGTTGTGTTAGTTTGTCTAAGTAAGTGTGTGTGTGTGTGTGTGTGTGGTTGGGGAGTCATCCCCTAGCCCATGTTCAATTTGCTGTGTTCATCAATTTTGATGCAGGCTGCTCCACACAGTGTAATGCGCACACACACCCACGTGCACGTATTGAGAGAGACACACATTTCTTTACACTTTCACATAGTAACAGGCACACACACACACACACACACACACGCACGCGCACACAAACAGCCAAGGAACCGCTGACTCAGCAGTTCTCTGCTATCAGGAGGTGAGAGCAGTGCTGCAGGCTCTAAGCAATCATATCTATTCACACTGACACGCTGGTTAGATTAGACTAGGTACTGTTGTGTGTGTGTGTGTGTTCATTGTGAGGAATGAGGTTGTCTTCTGCAATGACCAATCACATCTCTCTACCGCTCTTTTTTCTTTCTCCTGTTTTCCACGCTCTCAGCCATGTATTCCATTATCTCCGTTTATGCCCCTTTTTTTTTGTATCTGATGAATTGTTTTTTCTTTTCTCTCCCACTTCTGCCCATTATTCTCATTTCTCTTTTCGTTGTCTTCCCATCCTTCTTGTTCATCTTTCCCCCAGTCCCTCCTAGCCTTTAACCCTCTGCTCTGTTGAACCGGTTGTCTCTAATGTTGCTGTTTCCCTCTCTGCTGTCTCGTGTGTAACTGGTGGTGCGTCTGTCTCGTCCATGCTGAGCTGTAGGGCAGGCCCAGCAGATCATAGGATGGGCTCTACAAACACGGTAGTTACACCAGGCATTGCACCGCCACCCTTCCCTCAACCTGCAGCATCTGCCTACCTGTCTGTCTCTGTCATGCTCAGCCCACTCCTCGCTCCGTCACGTTTTGTGAGGCGGTCAGCCATGTCGGGGCTTGGCCCGCACACGCCTTTTAGCTGGAAGACGTGGTGTTTGTGTGTGGAGACTTATGGAGCGCACGGGGTCTCTCAACAGATGCTTGATAGTTTGAAATGAATGGGCTGTCTCATTTGGGCGTTACTAGGGACCATTATACATGTTATACATGTGTATAGGTGTTTCTCTCAGTGGGCCTGAGGCCCCCCTAAAGAGACACTATGTTTTTTAGTAATTGTTTTATTATTCTATGTATTATATTGTCATTAATAATTTGTGCAAAATTGTAGTGCGGTGTTTGGTAAAATAACACTGCTCTAATAGTGCTTTTTTAATAGTTTAAAATGATTGGGTTGGTGCCAGAACATGTTATGATTTCATCGTAAAGAACACCCTATATTTCTTTATGTGCAATCCATGTACAGCTATTTCTAAGTAATCTCCCGTTTCCATCTAGTTACAGTAATTGTATTCAGGTGGTTTATTTCCTTTCCTCTTTTACGCGGTCAAGATATTGCTATGCAGGTAGTGCTCTACATTTACATGCTGTCTGAAACTGAGCTGTGACAAGCTGACAGCAGTTAGCGTTGCCCCTCTCAACTGTGCTGTGCGTGCACGGGTGCAGCAGTGTGAGGCACGCAATTGCTCCTGACGTCTAACGCGGCAGCCACCACCTTCCAAGGGGAAGTTGTTCACAGCCGTCGCAGGCTGTGGCAGCTGCACACATGTAGTTATGCATGCAAACGCTGGCCAGTACGATATAGGAAGGTACAGAGAGGCAGGGCACAGCTCACAGACGGCACATGGACATGACCCAAACGCTGGTTAGAGGAGGAGAGAGAGAGAGAGAGAGAGAGAGAGACTCGGGTAAGAAGTGGGCCACGGAGTCTTGGCACACGCACACACACATTGCAGTTCAGTGTACCAAGATAGAAGGGAAATTAATCACACACTTGAAAAAGATGAATTCCCTTGCGCTACTGCACCTTCTGAGGGAGGAAACAGACAGAATGAAGGTGACGGTGGAGGAATGCAATTTAGAGGGAGAGCACAGGTCTGATCAAAGTATTATAGCAGGTTTCCACCACCACGAGTTTTTTATGTGTGTGTGTTGGCTCTGTAAGATGCAAATGAATTGCTCTTTATGGAAACAATAAAGTTGTCTGAATCAGTAATATTACTACACTTTATTTGATTTGAAGGTAATTGAGCTCTCTTCTGAAATTGTATAATGGTACTCCTGGTAATAAAGGCTGCACTGTTTATTTAGTAGACGCCGAACTTCTTTGTGTAGTGATATGTGTTCAGTAGAACCTATCCAGACACCAGTAGTTAGCACTTGATCCCTATTCTTAGCGGCAACCTTCAAAGCAGTCTGCAAACACCAAATGTATATATCCGTTGCCTTCTCTCCACACAAGGCTGCCATCTGAGAGCTGTGAAAACACCTGTTGAAAATGGGAGAAGCTAGTTTTTAGTTTAGTTTTAATTTATTGAAAGGGTCACTAGTCATATTTTAATGTCTGCCCTTTATTGTTTGAATATTTGTTTTTAAATATATTTCGACCTTTTAAACATACTGCACAAAGATGATTCAGCTATTAGTATGCTGTGTGTTCTCACTCACACCCGTACTCTCGGGTAGTCTCAGTGTGAAACATGTTTGCCCAGGCTCTCTAAGTTCTAGCCAAGCATGTACCGCACCTCCATGCTAAAGCAAGCATGAGGACAGCCTGCTGCTGCTGCGACAGGCCACACACACACAGAGAGAGAGAGAGCAAGGGGAGATGGCCACACTTTTACAAGTTTCCACACATGTTGAACCACAACTGTGTTAAGTGTGTGCTGAATAAAGCACGCACTTAACACTACCATCACACACACTTAACACTACTATCACACACTTAACATTACTAGCACACACTTAACACTACCATCACACACACTTAACACTACTAGCACACACTTAACACTACTAGCACACACACACACACACTAGCACACACGCACTTAACACTACTAGCACACACTTAACATTACTAGCACACACTTAACATTACTAGCACACACACACTTAACACTACTAGCACACACTAGCACCCACACTTAACACTACTAGCACACACTTAACACTACTAGCACACACTAGCACACACACACTTAACACTACTAGCACACACTAGCACCCACACTAAACACTACTAGCACACACACAATAGCACACACACTTAACACTACTAGCACACGCTTAACACTACTAGCACACACACACTAGCACACACACACTTAACACTACTAGCACACACACAATAGCACACACACTTAACACTACTAGCACACACTTAACACTACTAGCACACGCTTAACACTACTAGCACACACACACTAGCGCACACACACACTTAACACTACTAGCACACACACAATAGCACACACACTTAACACTACTAGCACACACTTATCACTACTAGCACACACTTAACACTACTAGCACACACTAGCACACACGCACTTAACACTACTAGCACACACGTAACACTACTAGCACACACTAGCACACACACACTTAACACTACTAGCACACACTAGCACCCACACTAAACACTACTAGCACACACACACACTAAACACTACTAGCACACACACACTAGCACACACACTTAACACTACCAGCACACACTTAACACTACTAGCACACACTTAACACTACTAGCACACACTTAACACTACCAGCACACTCTTAACACTACCAGCACACACTTAACACTACTAACACACTTAACACTACTAGCACACACACACTAAACACTACTAGCACACACACACTAGCACCCACACTAAACACTACTAGCACACTAAACACTACTAGCACACACACTAGCACACACACACTAAACACTACTAGCACACACTTAACACTACTAGCGCACACACTTAACACTACTAGCGCACACACTAAACACTACCAGCACACACTAAACACTACCAGCACACACTTAACACTACCAGCACACACTTAACACTACCAGCACACACTAAACACTACCAGCACACACTAAACACTACCAGCACACACTTAACACTACCAGCACACACTAAACACTACCAGCACACACTTAACACTACTAGCGCACACACTTAACACTACTAACACACACACTTAACACTACCAGCGCACACACTTAACACTACTAGCGCACACACTTAACACTACCAGCGCACACACTTAACACTACCAGCGCGCACACTTAACACTACCAGCGCGCACACTTAACACTACCAGCGCACACTAAACACTACCAGCGCACACTAAACACTACCAGCGCACACTAAACACTACCAGCACACACTAAACACTACTAGCACCCACACTAAACACTACTAGCACCCACACTTAACACTACCAGCACACACTTAACACTACCAGCACACACTTAACACTACCAGCACACACTTAACACTACTAGCACACACACTAAACACTACTAGCACACACACTAAACACTACTAGCACACACACACACACACACTAGTACACACACACACTAAACACTACTAGCACGCACATGTTTCAACATCCTGAAATGTACCTTTCACAGTCATAACCACGTAACCGTGGACACACATGGTGTACTGCAGCATTCATGAACCCCCTCAACGCACGCACGCACGCACGCACACAGAGCTACAGGAGAGGCAGTGTAGTAGTGTGAGAGATGGTAGGGGGGGGGGGACACCATTGTATGTGTGTCAGTGAAGTGTGACAGTGAGTGTGCCCTTGTTTACACACTGTTCGCAGGAGTGTGTGTGTGTGTGCACACCATTGAATGAGTGATGTTTTGTGTGTTCATGTACAGAGTGTGATTGTACATTAGTATTATTATTATTTGTGTGTGTGCTGATGTTGGGCTTGTCAGCTGTGCTGTATATATTTCTAAACATAAATGTGTGTTATTGTGTCTATATACCTTACAGTGTGTGTGTGGTGAGGTAGGATAGGACATTTTACTGCATGGGTGCACATCTCACAGCTATGTTACCCACCACATGGTGTGCGTGTGTCAGCATGTCCACAAATCAGAAAGTGTGTGTGTGTTTGTGTTAATGGATAGGGGGTGGTGTATGCAGATCTGCTTCCAGAAAAGCCCATGTGTTTTGATTTGTCTTTTTTCCATTTGATCATCCTCTAATATAACTCTTAATTCAACACATACTCAGAAACGAGAACTCAAGGCCAAACACTTCAATTTTTCTCTATGGTTAAATGAGGTATCATCTATCAACTCACAACCGCTAATACTGGGCTCACATTGGTCTTTAATGTGACAGTTCCAGCCCTTTTGCATTGGAGTGGAATAGTTTACCACCTTTATTACAGCTATGCATCTATGGCTCTCCTTTTATCAGGTTAGTGTAAGTATTTGAAACCCTTGCATTTTAGGCAGGTTATTTCCATATTGCACGAGTTGTTTTAGACAGGTTATTTCCATATTGCACAAGTTGTTTTAGGCAGGTTATTTCCATATTGCACAAGTTGTTTTAGGCAGGTTATTTACATATTGCACGAGTTGTAAAGCTGTTTTTGAATGCAACTCTGTTACTGGATTAACTATGTTTGCACATGCATTTATGCTCTTCTTTTAATCTCTGCTCAGTGTCTACTAGTGAATAGTGAATACACTGTTCTCTTAATAATAGCAGAGATCCATCTTTAAACACATGTCTGTGATTGACGTCCTTCTTTTAACCTTGAAACCCAGAAGGCCAACATTTGTCCAACACAAGTACAAACGTTTTCAGTTTTTACAGCTGTTGCTGTAACAATGTTGTAACCTCTCGCAGTTAGGAAAGTTGGCGGTATTCTCCAGGGAAGACTGGGTAAAGAGTTGATATTGTTTTGAATATAGTGAATGATAATACAGTACTTTGTGTGTATTTGAATTTCATGTCTGCACATGTGAATCACATATTTCTCTTTTGCCACAATGCCTAATCAGTTTTTCAAAATATAATAAATTATTAGAAAAATCCCATTTAGTTCAGTAATGTATTAATTACTTATAGCATCATAATCCATGCATGCATGTCAGTGGGGGAAATCCCCACATATTCTTCTATGCTGTAGTTTAACATGTATTAAAGATAGGTCAGCGATCACTCAAATGGTAAAGTTTGGAAGTGAGTGGTTCAGTATGAAGTCTTCCATGACGAAACAGTAGCACGAGACCTGTATGAGTTTGTGTGTCAGAGGTCACGTCTGAAGAGTGTTATGGACTGTCTGCGGCTAAATAGTACCGTTCTGACTTTCCACGGTGTCACTCCCTGCAGAGAGAAGACAGAAGCCAGAGAAGAAGAGGCAGAATGGAGTGAAGGAGAAAGGGAAGGAAAGGAGGAAAAGTCCTGACAAGAAGGAGAGGTGGAGGTCAGAGAACGGTTCCCTCCTCAAAGAACTAGGTAACGTCCTGCTGTGTGCGTGCGTGTTACACATCAAGCACTATTGCTGACATGACCAGAGGGTTGGCCCCAGCACTTATCCCATTAGGTCACTATTTGTCATTATGGGGGGCAGGAGGCTCTTTGCATTCTCTATTTTGCTGTGATTGTATTTAATTAAATGTGATCAAGTGCTGTCTATATTTGTGTATGATAAATGCACATTCCTCGTTTGCACTACAATACGACTAACCTGATATGCCAGATATGTGTCTGTTAGACACATCCATCTGGGGAGCCTTGCCATTGAAACTGGTTTAAAAGGGCAGGCGCTTTAAAAAAAAATACTTGACGGGATTGGACAAACCTGTGAACCAGCAAAGTCTGTTGTTAAATCCACTCTTGCACTAGAACGTTTTGGTTGGACACACTAGGTTTACTGGCCTGAAACAACTGTTTTCTCTCCAGACTGAAGACCGCTAGATCAGGGTGGTCTCGCGAGGCTACTACCGTAGACTCTGTGTTCCAGACAGAATCGGAAGAGCAGCAACTTTAAACTCCAACGAGAACCAACAAAGCTACTGTCAATGTGATTGTATCACAGTGGCCAGAAAGGGCTTGGCAACAGCTTTGATTGATTGCTGTTGGACCAATAGTATTTGTTGAATTATTGAGTTGTGTATGCTAGCGCTGTTACGGTTCTCTCAACCAGGGACCACACTTTCCAACTCTTTATCCAACATATTTAAACATGTTTTACTGACTAACGTAAACATAAAACACTTGTAGGATACCTCTAGTTATAAAACGCTTTTTACCGTATGGACTGGTCCATCCCATAGAGCGCTTCAGTACTAACTGAGACCCTGTCTAAACAAAATGTCTGATGGTAGTCAATCTGATTTGGCTGGAAGCGGGAGAAAACACTAACAGTTTATATAACGTATTGGACGGTAATTTGATTTCTGCCAGTTTTACGTCAAGTGTTCGGTACACCGTGAGTAAACGTGGTAAACGGAACACTGAGTCTATGCTATATGAATGCCTACACAACCCCACATTTCAGCTTCAACTTATTGTTTGTGTGGAACACAAGTGTCTATTACAGTGTGGGCAGCTGCTGGAAGAGTCCTGTCAGATATCAGCTGGTGTTTTTTTAGTACTGGTTTCAACCACTAGGGCAGTTCTGGACACAAAAAGGATTGTGCCTTTTTTAAAGGAGGCACTTAATATTTTACAAACTAAAACAATGTGTTTGAAGGCTGTGCGTGTGTGTCTGTGTGTGTTGATGTGCCCACACACACGCACGCACACACACACACACACACACACACAGAGAGGAGGAACAACAAGAGAGCCAGAAGGCTGAGAGTGACAGTGAGATACCGAACAGCTCCATCAATGTCAATAATCATCATTCATATGACTACAAGAGAGACATACAAATGATGAGGCAGAGACAGAGACAGCCTGTCACCATCAGTACTGTTCATTGGTGAGAATAAGATGAATATGTACCTGGGCCAAAGGGCTTACATTGCCTATTACACATGGTCTGCTTCCAATAATGCTTACATTTAAATTAAATATGTTGTTTGCAGACATTTACCACCTTGACCATTAGGCCTGGGTGGTATTTCAGGGTATTTAGAAAAAAAGTATTGAAGTTTGCATTTTTGGTGAGGCAGCAAAAATCTTTTATAAATACTTGATCTATTGGCACAAGCGGTTCCTATTGATTCTAATTAGGTCATGCATAGAATCACTAGACATTGGTGTTGTACAGTATATGCATAGAACCCTAGCATCTTTTCCACTCTATTTGTGAGCTTACAGCAGTAGGACACTTGCCATATGTACTGAATCAGTGTGTCGAACATGTGCATTCAACCCAGCAGCTCAGCTTGTACATTTTAGTTTTGACATAAAAAGCATCATACTTGTACTGTATACCGTGGTGTAATATCAGTATGGTGTGAAAAAATAGATGCCACCCAAGCCTACTGAACACTACAATATAGTAGTACTCTTCACTATTACAGTGTCATATGTGTGTATATATATGTGTGTGTGTGTATGTATGTGTGTATGTATATATGTGTGTGTGTATGTATATATGTGAGGGAGTACTCACTTTTGTGAGATACTGTATGTGTGTGTGTGTGTATATATGTATGTGTGTATGTATATGTGTGTGTATATATATATATACATATGTGTGTGTATGTATGACATAAACATTCATTTTGTTAGATTATTTTAATGAAACAAGTTTAATGTTTCTGAAAGTAAACAATGGAAAATTATGAAGCATGTTATATTTCTATATCAAATAACAAAAGGGGCATCATCCAAACCTTTCTAGCACTAGGCACGTACGTTTACAGTATATGTAACACAATGTGTGGGTGGTCTCATATTCTTATGTCATCTTTGTTGATTTGTATTTGTATCCAGTAGAACAGTTTATAAAACTACATCTTCTAAATTGCTCTGGGACACACACACGAAGTGCTATATACAATACATTATTACTGCTTAAAATGCATTATAAAATAGGATTATTGTCATTATGATCACTATTTTGTCTGTGGTTCCACTTTATCATACTCAATGATTGTTTTGCCTACAAGAAACTAACTTGTAAAGTCTTAATTAGAAAAAGATGTTTCCATAAAAAGCAAATGTACAATTTGCATGTCACAGCTCAAGTGTAGACTACTCTGGAATTTGGGAGTATAAAATTATGTCATAAACAGCTATTTAAATTTAAAGATGCTTATTCTAATATTTATTATAACGATTGGAACATGTTTCTATCTGATCTTAAAATGGCTAATTACTGATAAATTGCACTTTTAAAGTTACACACTTGACCAATGTTTGACCGCTGTGGTCAGTGCATGTTTTTCAAAGCTGTCATATGTTATATATTTTTTTCTATAATGAACTAAACAAAACAAGCTCTAATAATCCGTTTTAGTATTTCAAGTCCTGAGCTTTCGTCAATGCCACTATCAGTGGTGAGAAAGGCCAGTCTCCCATTTCCGTGTTTACCTGCTGTATCTGATTGTGCCATCACTGTGAATGTGATCAATAGACACATGGCCGATAGCGTGGGAGAGAGCAGCTGCTCAGCTCTGGCCGACTGCTTCCTGCGCTGACGTTATCGCGCCCTTATTGTCTTGTTGTTTGTTTCTGTCGCATCTTCTAATTGTTTTAAAACAGCCTCGGTCTTCTGTTGTTGTTTGGGTTTGTCCGTGTGTGTGTCTCTCGCTCTCCATGTTTAATGTATGCTGGACTGGAAAGTTTCCATGACAAACCTGTGTGTGTGTGTGTGTGTTGACATGGAGGTGTGTCGTGTATTTTTGTAGCATGCACGTTTTAGTGTAAAATGTCAGCGTAAACATCTGTGTGTGCGTGCACGCTCACCTGCCTCGGTGTGTTTGTTTTGGTGCGTGCCTGTCGGGCCATCTGTTCTGTGGGCTTGTTGCTGACTCCCGGGGCGTTTGTCTCCGTGCTGTGGAACCACACAGACGTGAACTATAACTCAGCTCTCACATGCACGCTCGCCCGTCCCCGCTGTGTGCTAGTGACAGTTGAGGAGCCATGATTCAGTGGCGTGTGGATGACAGATGTCGGGTGGTCGCGTCAGCGGGCGCAGTTCTCCTCCCCCATCTAGTCTAGGGTGGGACTGGCTGGTTCTCCCTGCGTGTCTCCAGGTGCTGCAGCCCATCCAAAGACCTCCAGTTATGCTAACTGGTGAGCGGAGGGTGTACGCGGGCATCTCCCATCCAGGTCTATTATCCTCCCCATGCCTCAAGATAATGATGTTGACTGACAAATGGTGGAGTGGGTTCCTCTGTCGTCTCTCTAGGTTTGGGGAGAGCCCCGTCAGAATGAAGAATGAAGCCATGTTGGGCTTTGTTGGGCGGGAAACAGGCAGCGTAGTAGTATTAGAGTAGTAGAGAGGAATGCAGTCACTGTTTTTGGGCAACATGAATACAGCCTTTTCACTGTGTTTCTTCATGACATTATGAAACAAGCGCTTCACACGTTCACAGTCACCTGTTGGCTTGACAAAAGACAGAATGAGCCCGTGTGAGCCATCTGGGGATGTAATGAGTATGGAGAACCTTTTGTTTAATTGTGTGGAATGGTACGCTAGGGTCATGTGAGTTAGCTGCAAAGGCTACAGTAGTAGCCTTAAGTGGATCAATCTTTATTGCAAAGAACAATTACCGATTGATTTCTATGTCCTAGTCCCTTGGCCGACCATTTGTGTCATCTTTGCAGCTATTTTATTAATGGACCCCTTCTTTTCTTTTTAATCTCCTTTTCTCTCTCTCTCACCAACCTGTCTTTGAGTCGCTCTGTTGCTATTAGCGTCATTCTCTCTTTCTATGTCGACCTCTCTCTGCCTTCCTCTCTAGCGGGGTTGCCAGGGAGACAGTTGGCACCTGAGAACAATTGTCAGACTGTAGTAAGGGCTTTCGACCTAGCAACAGAACAAAAAAAAACAAAAAAATGCGCGCCTGGCCGAAGCCCTGCCCTACTAGTTCATTCCTTTATCCTGTGTTGCCGTAGCAGCGCTGGCTAGCATATCACCGCTTGGCCCAAAATGACATTCGGAAGCTGTTTGTGGCAAGACTAGCATGCACAAGGCTTACAGCTTGCCATTTTTTAACTGCTGCAGCCTTGAAGTACTGAGGCGTTTGTATGGCTTTTACTGCTGGAGCATAGCCTAGCATAACTGACTAGCATTGCCCTACAGTAGCAGCTCGATAGGAGCTATACGTCAGCTGTAGCTTATCCAGTACATGCAGCACACAGCAGGTGTATTATTTTGTGTCTGCTGATCAGAAAGGTACCCACAATTCAGTTTGGGGTAGCGTGACACCGTGGGCATGCATCAGCCGTCTTGTAATCCATCTCGACAGTCCATTTTACACTGTATCTGCATGACTTTGGGTCGGCAACACACTGAATTGGGTCATAGCAACACCAAGCATAAGCACAGGAATACTGTGTGTGGAAGACCAGCCAACCGGCAGTAGCGCACCTCCTCACGCTCCGCCCTCCCCTCTCCTGTTCTCTCTTTCTCCTTCCTCTCAACACTGCTTAGCCTCTCGCTCTCTTACTGTCGCTCCACCCCCCCTTCTCTCTCGCTCTCACTCTCACCCCCATTCCCTCCCAGTGCAGACATGCTGCGTCATGGAAAAAAGAGAGAGAGAGAGAGAGAGAGCGCTTGTGTTAAAGATGTTGAAACAGCACCTTCTGTTGTGCAGCTCCCTCTAGGGACTTAAAGAAGAGAACAACAGAAAAGATGGACCATAGAGAAGTTATTTTGCCCAACTCAGCCCAGGCCGGAACAATGTGCATGTGCGTAATGTGTTGTCAAGCTCTGTTTATTTTTGGCTATGTGTTTGGCTGGGCTGAGCTCGACTAAACATTGGTATTCTGACACTGACTCTGTGGTTTACATAGACAAATGACTCTTAGGCAGGCACTGCCTAGATGAATTCAACTAAATAGTATGAGAGATGAGAGGATGGTGTTGTTTTTCATGCTGAAGCTATGTGGAACAGAGCGCGGGCTATTTGGTTATCACAAGCCAGGGTTCAACCAAGTTCTCTGAGGTGCACAACAATGAAAGAGCGTGACTATCTCTTAGTCATTACCCTCTCTGTTGTCTCCTATAGAAACACACATCTATATCTTTACCACACACAGATATATGGAGCAATATAATACCCCATTGGTCAAAAAGCAAATGTCATATCCCCAGTACCTTGTCGTCAATAAGCGGCATCTGCTCTTGGTCAAGAAATATCTCAAGACACATGTGTTGTTAGGTGCCATGATATCTAACATGCCCACCCGTGCATACACATAATGCATATGCTTACAAGCATTGTGGTGTTCATCATATGCTGTCATATTTGGTACAGCGCGTTTGTTTCTGTGTGTAATGTGTAACTGAAGCACCACAGAGAGGCAAGCGTTTCTTTGGCAGCCCATAATGAGCAAAGGAGCCATGCACATCTCCTAATTCGACACACAATGGTGCAACGTGCACGCACACGCACACACACACACACGCACACACCAGCATGCATGCCCCCTGCTGTGCAGTGACAAGGTACAGTCATCACAGATCAGAGGAGGGCAGCGTTGAACACAAACAGGAGCGCTGCTGTGAATGGTGTTCTTCTGTTCCTTATTGATGAAGCATGACGTCCTGCTGTTTAGTCATATTGGTTGTATTGATTATATCTGTCCTGAGCTGTGTTCATAATGCATTCATCTAATCACTTTAATTAATACATTATGTTTTGGTTTGTTTTCTACATCATATCCTTTAGAAATGGTTGTCTGTCTTCAAACTGTGTTTGTAATTGTGTATTTCTCTGAACCTCTGATATGCAACATGAACAATATTGAATACAGATACTGCATATTTAACTGTGGTTGTTCTAGGAAAGAACCTCCCACGTGTTTATGAATGTAAAGTAGGGCATATCATACAGTGTGTGCAAAAACAAACCTTGGCCGGGTAAATGCCAAGAACTGTATTTATAAAGCGCATGGCGCTTATGGCTGTGTTAGCGCTGTTGCCTTTTATGTAGTTCCACTCAGTTCTGGTCGCAGATGTTTTCCATAGCATTGATAAAGGGTTTTTATCTACTTTGTGTCGGGTGTATTCTGTCTCTCTTTCCCATGCCAGTGGAGGGGAATGGATGCTATCCCTGCACTTAACATGCAAATCTAACTTTGTTTTCCTCCATCTTTCCCTCGCTTGTTTGTTATTCCCTCTCTATCTCCATCTCACTACTGCCTTATTGTCCTTCATCCCTCTCTCTTCTCCCTCCCGCCCCTCCCCAGGTCTTTCAAAGTCCTTCCCATTGGACAACTCTCTGTTTGACAGCTGGCTGGCCCAATCGGTTCAGATCACGGCAGACGACATGCTGAGCCAGTGGACTCTGGGCTCCCAGCACCAAGACAAGAGCGCCAGCCTGCTTTCCGACCAGGTAGAGTCCTTTCTTTTAAACCTCTTTAACACCGACGTAACGTTAAGATGCAGCTTGAGCGTGAGCCAATCAGCTCTCAGGTGTGGAAGGGGCATGCAACTTCATTGCAGTTTTCAAAGCAAACCCAATGTTTTTTGTCATTCTGGCTTCACCCACAAGGGTGATCGACACACATCGGGGAATCCCCTTTTAATTGTATTCTTGTGTCAAAGTTTGATCTGTGTGTGTGTCTTTTTGGGTGGAAGTGCAGGCTTAAGAACCAGCTGATGAACCTGGGCTGGAATGTGTTCTGAGGCTCATGATTGGCGCTCAGAGCAAAATACATGCTGCAACTTGGTTGCTCCGGTAACAGAAAGCAGACTTAAACCACATGTCAATGTGGGGGTTATGAAAAACCACACGCAGATTGGCCAGAGAGGGGGAGGGGGGGAGACTATGATGGCCGAGGCTGTGATGGATCTTCTATCTTTCTCTTATCTGTTCTGTCTTCTCCTGCCAAACCCCTCCCCTCATCCCTGTTGTGCTGTAGCTCCTGCAGGGTGAGGAGAGCCTGCTGAGCCTCATGATGGAGAACTCCACCTGGAAGACGCCCATGCTGGGACGCAAGCCCCGCGGACGCTCCCGGCCCCAGGGACCCCTGGGATCCCCGGGGATGCTCTCCTCCGCCCAGCAACCCCCGGCCTCCGCCGCCGCCTCCTCCGCAGCCTGTGCGGCCCGGAGCCCCCGGGGGGGCAGCATGGCAGAGGAGAAGCCCAGCCCGGCGGGGCGGAGAGGGGAGCGGCCCTCCCGGGGTGGCGGCTCCTCCTCCTCCTCCACCACCAAGGCGGCCCCCGCCGCCCACCGCCTCCCCGGCCTCCAGGGCCAGCAGAGCAGGAGCGGAGAGCCTACCCCGCAGCCGCCCACCTCCAAGATGGACTCCTGCCACATCTCAGAGGAGCGCGGCCCGTGGGATAGCGCCTGCGCCCCCGCGGGGGCTGGGCGGGGCGGGGCCTTGCGTCTGAGCCGCCGTGGCCGGCCGCGGGGCTCTGCAGGGCCCAGGGCGGCCAACAGAGAGCCCCCTCTGCTGGACACAGCCCAGACTGATGGCTACTTCTCTGACGGAGGACAGAGCGACTTGGAGACGCAACGCGGCCGACGCAGACTTCGCCTGCCACCGTTGCATGCTGGGAGCGAGGACCTGCTGAGGAGGAGCGTTCTGGCATCATAAGGAACCGAGGCTCTTGGACACGCGCGCACACGCACACGCACGCACACACACACACACACACACACACACACACATAAGATCAGCCAGGATGCGAACGCACTGGCATCCAAACATCTAATTGTTCATTCTTTGTGTCCAGTAGACGGTGTGTACACATGGCCGTCACAATCTCGGCTCGATTATTTTGCTCAACCAAATCCCTGTCTTTTACCGGAAAGGTCTCTGTTCCTCTTCCCCTTGATGGATTTTTATTTTAATTTCGGGGGTGTTAAATATACATGTTATCCTATCAGATAGGTACTCCTCCAGACCATTGCTTGATGCTATACGTCAATATACGATAACTCTTTTTTTTTTTTTTTTTTTTTTTTCCATTTCTGGCAGCCTTTGGTTGTCCGTGGCAACCGCTGGAATGGGGAATGAATACTTCAGGGCATTATCTTGTGTTAAACTGGTTTCAGGGTCTTCATAGTCTTCATGGCCCAGATTCATCCACTGACTCCAGATTTACTTTTTGAAATGGGAAGTGCATTTTAGTTTGGCGTTGGTCTGGAAAAGTACGGAAAGTATCTCAGAAAAGCACAAATAGCTAATAAGAGCTGCAATATAATATTTACTATTATCCATGCTGATTCAGTTTCGGGTAAATTCACTTCCTGTTGGTCACTTCAAAATATAAATTATATCAGAATATCATTCAAGTAGCCTTAATTTCCAGTAATGTAGATTAACATTTTATCCAGATATTATGACCGTTACCTTCCTTACCTGACCAAACAAAGTGGTTTAACCCAAACGCTTGTGTGCATTCAGATTGTTTTGCATATACACTCAAACATACTATACGTACACACACTTAACACATACGATAAGCCAATCCCACTGCTCTCATAACTGTTGATAGTTAGTTTGTCCTTTTCCAGTGTTCATTTTTTAGCCGAATAATTGGATATTATACTAACTTTGTGCCTTCTGTGCCCCTGCCCAACTCCCCAAAAAACAAAAAAGAACAATCAAACAATCAGTAAGTAAATCAAATCAATCAAGTCATTCAATCTGATTTGCTACAATCAAAGTCCTTTTTGTATTGTTTGCTATGTGCAGACACCTCTTCTGGAACTAGTGCCTGAAATAATGATTTTACGGCAGCATTTGCCTTTGATCAACAGAATATCTGCAACCATTAGCATGCAGAACTACACAAACAAAGTACTATCAGTGCAAAGTGCTGCCTATGGCCTCTGTTCTCTCTTTCTCTCTCCATGTCTTAGTCCAGAGCCATTGATAAAGAGAGTTGGGCTAGATCCACTATGTTGCTATTTCTGTTCTAAAGCCTTTAAGAGTAGATGCAATAGACACATGACAAAAAATGCTAACAAGACACTCTACAATGTTTAGAATTAGCTTTTAAATAACAGGCTAGTAGGAAAACTACTTTAAAAAAAGCTTTGTTCTGTTAAATTAGCAAAATATGAAAAGTCCTCATTAGCTGTGGAGCAGAATAATCAATCCAATGTGGCCACTGATTCAAATTGTGTGGCCAAACTCTTAATCAATGAATCTGCTGCCATTGTTTGTGTCAGAGTGATGGAAATGTAATAATCTCATTTAGAGGCCTGTGCTCGAAGTTCTTGAGTTGATTGTAAATTTAGTTTTGTTTGTTTTTGCGGTTCTCTGGAGAAGTGTATTTTGTACTTTAAGCAGTCCATGGTTTTTTCTCAGGGGTTAAGAAATTTGAACGACCCAGTAAATGGTTAAAAAGTTTATTGGAAAAGCAAAGTAAGACGTAGATACATATGTATACATATTTTATACCATATACAGTATATATATATATATATATATAGCAATGTGTATATGTCTAGAAACTTCCTTATTTGAGAAACGTCACTGAAATTTTACGCGACTACTGAGCATGTTTCTTCTCAGTACAATACATTTGGCCCTGGGTGCAATAGCATTAACATATTCCTGTTTATTTGAACTTGTTTGGAGTACCAGATGGGTGGGGTTTGCCAAATCGGTACCATTGTTTCATGTTATCACACAATATACTCTAACATCTATGTATTTCATAACAACATGATATTATGGTACTCTGTATTTTACATACAATACAGAGTACCATTATGTTCCAAACCCCACCCATGTGAAATTTGCTTACACCTACACAAGTGATAAATTATTATCAAATACTCTGACCCAGGTCCAACAACAATAGTCTTACATAGAGGTGTAACCCTACTCAAATGTCTCTTTCTCTGTACGGACAGCTTCTACTCACCTGTCTGTCGAGATGATCAAGCCAAAGAATCCGATCTGTGTATTAAGACAGTATAGCTAACTTCCTAACGGAAACACTCCATTTATGCTTTTCCCAATTGGAAGTTATTATATATGGATGTCAGACAACTTTGTGTTTCCAGTTCTGTTTGGTTTGACCCGGTTCAGACTGGACGTATCCAGTTTAGTCAGAGACATAAACTCAGGCATGGTGGTAAGGTGTGGGTGTATCTTTCTCCACACATGCACACACCACTCCACCATCAATAACCCATTTTGGATTCTCCCAAATCTACTTCCGTAGGGGGTGCACACTATCATCTAATTGGCTGGGGTTTAGCAGTTCAACCCAACACACACACACACACACACACACACACACACACACAGAGTACACAATTAACTTGTTTAATAAAAAAGCCAAATGCTGCTCAACTGTGTACATGTGAATACATTTTACACATAGCAACCTGCAGACATGCATACTACACAGATCTGGTATAACAGGGTTGCAATGAAGAGGATTTATTTTCTGTACAGTATATGTAGTTCTGGCAGAGGCAGGGAGGGATATATATGTGCTTCTCAAGAGTGACCCTCGCCCTATCCCAGGAGTATTTTAAACCCGTGACACCTGATTGTTTCTGCCCAACTCCTCTGTCCTCTGATAGGTGAAGCCATCATACAAGTCTTTGCACAGTCTTAGACACACTTCTCTATTGAAAGACACAATCCCCGTCTTTTCTTTTAACATTGAGGGAATGCACTGTATTAGATTATTGCCTGCAGCAATATGATATACTGTAGTAGTGATACAGATCAATGATAGACAGAAAACAAACTTCTATGATGGCTAAGCCTGCAGCACCCCATGGAAACTGACCATAACGATACATACAAACAACAATAACAGCAACAGTGCTTATACCTGTGGTTTGAAGACCGGTGTTAGGTGGAGAAGGGTGAAAGCCCCCCGGATCCTCCACTGTATGGTTTTTACTGTTTGCGTGTTGCTTAGACAGTGAAATGTAAACTTGGTTTCAATATTCAGTGTTCAGAGTAGGCTGACTCTGTAGTAGTGTTCTTAGAAAAGGCCTTTCATATACGGCCTTAACATTTAGCAGCAATGCTAGGGCTGCACAATACCAGCAGGCAGGCAACTGTGTCCCAGTTGACTACTGGGGATGGTGATGCATGGTGACAACCATTTTTCTCCACAAACTAGTTTAACTTCAAAACGATGGCGAACGCCTTAGATTGTTTATAGTAGGGGTGTTTATGTGGCCATCTTGAAATGTCCTACAGCATCAGAGTAGTGCATTTTCCATTGTGCAGCCCTAGTAAAGTAAAATGACTGGTTAATATTTTTACAGTGTGGCTACAATGCCCTCATTACGCTTTGTAGTTACTGTAGACTGGAGTCAATTGCAGGCTCTTTGAGTATCCTCAAGCATACTACCTGTAACTTTAAGTATTCATGAAGGAAACAGCGCTGCCTGTTAGTGTGGGATTTGGCACAGCCCTAAACGTGGAGTGGTGGTGTACCTGTTTTGCGACCTCTTTTCAGCAGCTCTCAGGGTGAACCTCCAATCGAGTGAAAATGTTGACCTTGTGTGACCAAATAAGTCCGTTACAGTGTCGCACTTTTCGTTGATGTCGTAGTTCATCCCCAGAGCATTCTCAATATCAGCAATAATGAACCAAGCATCACTGTTGAAGTTGGCATGCTGTGCATACATGCTTTGTGGCATATAGCCTTGTTACAATGTTTTTCAACATCTGTCACTGGCTTAAAATAAGTATCGGCAACAAAACGAGACAAAAAAAAACAAGTTTGGCCATTGCCGATTTGAACCTCATTCATATTCCCATGCCGGCTGTAGCTTCTATTGCTGATATTGTTGTGATGGGGGCGGGGCTGGAAAGGTGCACAAACAAGACTGGGTTCACCAGAGGTTTCTCAGCTGCACAACAAACCTCTTTAACCTATGGCAGCAGGATGGCAACATGGCTGTATTGATTTCATTTAGCGTTGACATTTGTTGGTGGCACCAGGCACTTGAGCAGAAAACCAATAAAGCCTATTTTAAGGTGATCATAATCTGGGGTTCACCAGTAGCTGTGGCCACTTGATAATACAGTTTCTTTTCCTGGTCTTATGACATTGGACTAATATAATGATGAATGCTAGTTTGAAGTCAGGACTGGCCAATGCCTCTGACTCTTCCAACAGTGAATAAATGTATCTTGACACTACCGCTGCTCCCATGCCAAATTATTCTTGCCTAACTCTGTAAGCTTTTTTGTTAATATTAAGTAGAAGGGTAAATAATATACTGTGTCTCTGCCTTTAGATAAGCTATGTTTACTATACAATGCAAGATTGGCCTCAATTTATAAAGTCAACAAAGCAATTAACTGCACAATTATGCCAAAAGACAGTATTTTTGCTCTAGCCTATAGCTCCAGGCCCTTGGCACCAGAAAATATCAGTCTTATAATTAATGACCCAGGAAATTGTTGCTATTCCTTGAGATCATAGATCCAGTCTTCCGCCATATTATGTCTTCTAGCCAATTGGATTACTTAATTTGGGGATGCAGAATAGCTCTCTCATTCAGCAGAGAATGCACTGACTGACTCATTCAGTGTACTAGGAATCTAAATCTGCGCTTCCTGTTTCTAATTGTCTTGCTTTCGTGTTATTCTTCCAGCCCTTGCCACCAACCCACCACGATTAGCGCTGTTTAGCCTGAGTTTGTACACACAATAATGTATAATACTGTACTACTACTACTATACTTTTTTCATTTTCTGAGTTTAGAAAAAGGCTTTGCAAGCTGTTCTTTATTTTTGTTTATTATTGTAATGCTTCGGCCGCTCGCTGTGGCTGCTTGTATGAAACTAGAACGCTGACTCATTATCCAACCGACTGCTTCGACATCACTTTGCTCTGCCGTCCGTTATAGCAAAGTATGGTTTCATGGTGTGATGACCCAACAACCCCCTCCCCTCCCCAACAGTCCTTCTCTGCACTGTGTATGCTCTTCTGTTGTCCTGCTTTCTCCACCACCACCAGCAGTGTTATGTAACTCAGCTCCTCGTACGACCTCCCTGTCATTGTTCCCTTATACCCTCTTTCTGTTTTTCTTTTTTACGCACAGGACGATAAAATAGAAACTATAGCTTTAAGGACTAATTTCAGACGTGTGTGAGCGAGCGAGAGTGAGACACTTGAGGGTGGAGGGAGTGAGATAAGGAGGGAAGATATGTGCACTGCAGCTGGGGAAGGAGAGAGAGAAAAGGACAGCTTGTTCTTTCCCTGTGTTCTGTTTTAAGCCTGTCCGCACAGCCAAGCTAACAAGCAGCTAATGTAAACACCAGCCACTTCTCTTCTAGCCCTGACTGCTCTTTTGTCTTTTTGCTCGCTCTGACATGACAACTCAAATCTTTTTTCTGCTTTTTATGTGTGTGTGTGTGTGTGTGTGTGTGTGCACGCGCACTTACTGTCCTTTAAACAAGATACAATATTGAGATGAGTAAGAGATGTTTGTTTGGATAAAAAGCATGATTTTAGTGTTAGTTACATACTCTACATAATTTCTTCCCCTCTTTCATTAATCATAACCTGTCTTACCTATCTATCCCATCCTGTCTTTTCTAGATTTCAACGTTTACGCCACTTGCCATATGCTATTTTATTTACTCTCGATTTGTAGCTCACACAGACGACAACCATGTACAATGTTTACAGTGCTCTCTGAGGCTGAGTTAACGTCTCTGCATCCAGTTGTAATTAAGCACAGCCAGAGAGAATGTGTTGATTACATAAATGGGAGGAGGAACCGTGTGTCGTCACCAGTGCAGATAAAAATTGCATAGTGTGTCTGTTAACCTGGCTGCATGCTACTGTGTCAGAGAGGATGGTGTGCGTTTATGTGAGACCTGCTGGGCTCATTGCACTGTCACATCCATTGTCTTCATCACCTTTCTCTCTCTCTTATATGTTCTGTGACTTAGTTACCTTAACGTCTGTTGTCTTTCTCTGTCCTTGTCTCTTTCTCTCCAATTGTCTTTGATTCTCATCTCTCTCTGGGTTGTTCTCTCTCTATCCATCCCTTCAGTTCAGTGCAGATGAGGCTGTTTCTGACTCTTATTAGGGAACTCTCGCTTGCCTCTCCCAACCAGCAATTTAGGACATTTTCTCTTCCGAAACATTGCGACGTTCCAGTAGATTTTCAGAATGTTGGCAACATTTAACAAGCAATTTCTTGTGATAGTTTTGTGCAGAACTTTTGTTCCACTTCAGGCAAACAGTCCTATATCCTCGTCTTTTGTGCTCGAATGTTAATGTGGTGCAATTTTAAGCACCTAATATCTATTATTATTTGTTGAAATATTGTTAACATTGTTAATAAGCTGCTAATTTGTTGGCCAGTTAGCATTGCTTTCTCTCCATTTCTCAAGCTGCTCCAACATATGTGGCGTCATTCTGGAATAGATTCACTTTATATCCTATTGGCTGTACTTGACACACTGTTTGAATAGTGGTTAGAATCTTCTCCAATCAAAGCAGAGCGTCAAACAGACTCCTCCTCTTATTTGTCCGTACAAGGTGTTGAAATATCTGCTGTCGTATCCTGTTAGTCCGCCACTCTGCATCAGTTCTTCAAAACGATAATATGAATGTTGCAGGAGTCTATCCTTCTGTATTCTTTGTTTCAAAGAATGTTGTGCCATTTGTTAATAGCAAAGATAAATATTGAACATATATTAAAAAGAAGAGCTATTTTAAATTATTTTTTGGCTTTTTTTGCTATATTTATTTTCTTGTATTAGAATCTTCTTTGTAGGAGGGAAAAATCTAAAAATGTATTTTTCATTAGTGCGAAAAACCTATTTTCTTCCTTTTTGTACAATTTGGATGTTTCGAGTCTTTAAAAAGCAATATGATGATGCTGACGACATGTTTCCTGTGACTGTATCTGCATGCTGTGTGTGCTGCCTTAACGACGGCTGCATCCCACTCTGACCCCTTCCCGTCCCCTCTGGTGGAGTCCAGTCCAGTGCAGTCAATAAAGCAGTGCTTTCTGTGTACCCTACCTCTATTGTGTCTCTTTGAATCACCCAGCCTTTCTTGGGTATCAAGCTATTGCATGCACATATGTATAATAATGAGAACAAATGACATTAAAGAACATGAGGCTTCAATTAAAACCACTGCAGAACGTTTGTGCTCTGTACTATAAGGTGGTGGTCCTGGTCTTGAAATAGCTGAAGGCGAATCATATATTTGCTCCCTTAATACCCTGAAACATCTGATTCCAATTTAATGTTAAGCTGTATTGGCTTTTGTGTGATAATGTACAGACACTATAAATACACATGAAATTATACAATTATGACATTAAAGCAGATCAAAGCGACTGGTTAACTTAAAGCGTAAGGCTCAGGCCAGACATCTGATTTCCTCAGGGCTCCAAAACATGACTGATGGACTGTCTCTTATGTTTATGCTTTCCTCATAACGTTTAATCTGATTGCCCTCTCTCCAGTATACAGTGTATCTCACCACCATGCCTCATTCACATGCTCTAACAGACATGTTGACAATTCATCCTAATAGTGAAGACTGGGTGCTCATGGTTCCTGTAAACATGTTTTTCATAGTTTCTCCTTGCTAAATCATCTACAATGTATATATCATTAAATGTGTAGTGAGCGATTTTAAGATGATACACTTGTCAAATTCTAGCTGTCTGCTCTCCATCTTGAACACCTATCCATTAGGGTTGTGGCAACAGGGTCATCACAGCAGCCCAGGTATGCCTGTCTATACAGCAACATCCACCAGCTCCTCCCTCCTGGAGTATCCGCAGCCACTCCCTGACCAGCTGGGAGATATAATCCCTCTGGCGTGTCTTGTGTCTTCCCAGTTGGTCGTGCTTGGTACACCTCTAGTGGGAGGCGGCCACCGCAGCCTGGAACACCGATAGCTGCTCCACTATCTCCCTTTGCCTGACTGGCATCGCATTGTTCCCCTAAAAAATGTTCCCATCTCCCACGTTGCCTTTTCGGACTGGGCCAAGCCGGGGTACGTTGGCTGCCCGGCCACCAGGCGCTCACCTTAAAACTCTACCCCTGGGCCTAGCTCCAGGGATAGGTCCTGAAACAGATTATTAGTATTTACCACCATAGAGAATGTTTGGACTGTGTTTGTCTGAACCTCTTCCCCACGACCTTTTGACCTTAAGAGACTGTACTGCAAGATATAGCTCCTGGTGACATAGCTGTGAGGATCAGGCTTTGCCAGCCTTTCCGCCACATCACGGCCACCATTCAGAAAGAGCTGCCCATTCTCTGTGTGATCAATTCAATTATTGTTTGTCATAATATTGGTGCTAAACACTTAAAATGTCCTTTCATACGACGTACGATTGTACTTCCTACCGTTCAAAATCAGAGTGATGATGGAAACCCAAACCTACTACATACCTTGTGTGGAAAATCTTCTCTACATGGTCAACAAATGTTGCGCCCTGCCTGCAGCAATGCTGTCTAATGTGGAGGGCGGAGCTTCTGAGGGAGCACCCTATGGCATTAAAGGGAAAGATGTTTTGTTTTGATCCAGTTCAAATATCAAAAATATTTCTCCAGCATCCCTGACTCTACCTTTAATAGTTGGGTTTATCAGCAAATTTAGCAAACTTCTATGGAACATCCTGGGTGTTGGATTAAGAGACATCTTGGTGTTTGATGTTAATGTAGGTGTTGTAGAATAATTTTGTTCTTCCATGACCACCGCCATTTAAAATATTTGATTTCAGCTGATTGAGTGACTTATAGAGAATACATATTTCAGGTGACAAGACCTCACTTTAACGGGCAGAACATCTGACACTGTTGAAGAATCAATCAAAGGCAGAAAAGCTATTTGGGAAAACAGTTGGCAGCTGTAATGCACCACTGTGAACCGTGAAATCCACATCAGTTTCAGGACATCCAGCAAACAGGCGAGGAAAGAACGTGATTGGTCTCTCTCTCTCTCTCTCTCTCTCTCTCTCTCTCTCTCTCTCGCTCTCTCTCTCTCTCTCTCTCTCTCTCTCTCTCT
>JAODOY010000006.1:452405-467713 GCA_025399855.1 Forbesichthys papilliferus | reverse complement strand
AACGTGATTGGTCTCTCTCTCTCTCTCTCTCTCTCTCTCTCTCTCTCTCTCTCTCATATATATATATCACCAACACACAGTCTAGTCTCTCTGAATCCATAGAGATCTTTATCAAGTAGGCTCTACACTATACGTGCAGACCAGACCAGTGTTTGCACATGTGAAGCCATCCATCACAACAGTGGGCTGCAATGTCAAGAGGCTGTTCAGTTTGAGTGTGTTCTTGATTAATTATAACTCATCTAGTTCCTCTTAAAGCAACAAACAGTGGACTCAGAAGTAAGTCTGTTTGGGAAGAAAAATCCCACCAGACCCTTCAGACGGACATGAAAGATGTTTGTTATTGTTGCTTTTGGTCGACGTCCAGGCCACTTTGCTGTAAGTGACGCAGCATTTCCAGTACGAGCCCACTTTAAATACCCCAACTGGTCAAAGGAGGGTTGTTAGATGGGCTGGGGAGGTTGCCTTTGGGAAATGATACCAGATGTGGAGAGGAGGGGTCATTACATATTTAGTTAGCTGTATTTTGTTTGTCAGTTAGAGTGAACAATATATCATTGTGAACAGTTAAACAGTGAGAAGAATTTAAATGTAATCTGTCAAGAATTTCCATTCATACATCTTAGTTTTTAAATGAACATATTTCTTTGAGGGGGTTAAGTGATTTGGAGATCAATATATAATTATATATACAATTTTCAATTTCAAGAGGAAATTAAAGCTATGCTCCAGAACAACACGAAAGGTCATAGGAAGCATATCAGCCCAAAACTGCACCTAGATTTTCATATTTTAATCATGCCTGCCCTGAATATATATAGGATACTTTCAATGTAATGCTGATTATACAGGAACAATAGTTTAATGCCTAGCTTAGTCTTGTGTTTATTTTACCAGGACCTATTAAATATTGATTTATTGATCCCTAAAGACCGGCACAGCCCTAAAACAGTCCAAATGTAATATAATGTAATTATAACGTAAACCCTCCAAGAGAGTAGGGAGACACTAGATTGTGTGATGGACTGCCAACTGCACTCCTATACTGCCATCTGGTGGTATCATATTACATGGCATTAGTCAGGTGCAGGCTCATTCTCTACATTGGAAACTAAGTGAAACAATATCACTATTGATCTTTTTCATTGATATATAACAAAATGTGCACTAACATAGTAACTAAACATATAATTTATTAGAGGTGTATGTGAGAGAGAGGAGATATGTTCTTGTTGGGTGCTACCTGACCTCTAGCTTTGGCAATACTGTTTCAATAACTGTCATGCTAAAAAAGCATATACTTGAACTTGAGGGAGATCGACATAGAAGTTTTCTATTTCTATATTGAGCAGCTCCATGCTCAGTTTATCACACAGGAAGGGGAGGTATCTCTTGCTGTCCCTCTACTAGAGGGACTGTGATCTACAAACATGTTGATAGCGTTCAGTCTTGTCTCTTATCTGCTGTTTAAAATTGATGCATTTAGTGTCTTCTAGCTAGGGTAGCCTTAGCGTTAAGGAAGCAAGAAAAGAATGTGTGGGTGTGTGTGAATAAATATTTGACTAATCCTATGTGCATCATTCATCTTATGTGTACTTATACATTGTTAGTGAGTGTGCAAAGTATTATATGTGAAATTGTGTTTATGGTTGTTATTGCATGCATGTTTATAGTGATTAGTGATAGTGATTGTGCATGATTTTGGTTTAAGGAAAGTGTTTACTCAATATTTCAATACATTAAGGCAGGAATTCCCAAACTTTTCATCTTGCGACCCCAAATATCACAGTGCCAGAGACTCGCGACCCCTGCTACCCCTAGCTAGAGGTGGTAGAAGAATAACAGCCATACAACAAAGTCATATAAACTGTACTACTACTAACAATTATGGCTAAACTATGCAATATTTTATTCCAGCTCTAGCAAGGGACCGCAAACGTCCCTTTCCCGAGCCACATTATCCAGCTCTGACTGGGGGATCTTCAGACGTTCCCAGGCCAGTGTGGAGATATAATCTCTCTACCTAGTCCAGGGTCTTCCCCGAGGCCTTCTCCAGCTGGACGTGCCTGGAAAACACCTCCCAAGGGAGGCGCCCAGGAGGCACCCTTACCAGATGCCCGTACCTCCTCAAATGGCTCCTTTCAACTTTACAATCATCAAGTTTATAATTGTGAGAATTACATTGTTTATACTATCAGGATTAAGTATTCTGCCTTCTCGGTGTTGATGTTGGAGGTCGTTTCTACCTACGTTAATATACTTTTTTGTTAGTGATTAATTTGTTAGAGAATAATCTTCAGATTTGTCAGAAATAAGAAGTCTTATTAAAAAGCGCCCGTTAGTGTGCTGGCATTACAGATGCGTTTTCCCCACAACTGTAGAGATTGTTTCCCACAACTGTAAAGTAGGCCTATAGTCTAAACAGAATAAGCAACAGCCATAAAGCACTGTTTGATCAGATTGTGACTGCATGTTTTAATTCAGTTTAACAAATCAAAGCAATGTATGATATTTGAAAATGACACCAGCAATAGCCTACATACCTTACTTCCGTATCAAATAAGGCATAATTTGCACGTTTCTGAAAGTTTGCATATATCAATATAATGGATAACTAGTCTGAAGGTTACACTAAAGAGGTTAGTCTATATTCTATATGTGTTCGATTTGCATTTTATGGCATCATACATCATCAATAGGCTTTATTCTTTAACACAAGTTTGGGGTGCACCGTTCTTGGAAATACTGCAATACCAAGTCGATGCGTGGAGTGGACGGAGCAAGCCCCTATTCCATCTCCCTGCTCCAAAAATCAATTTAATATATGGTCCCCGGATAGGGGACGTATCAGATATTAAACTGATAAGAACAGATACTACACTTGATCTTAGCCAAAAGGCCGAGAAGCGATACCTTTCCAGATTCCGGGGTAAGCAAGCAATTCCCGGCTATATCACTTTTATTGACGGTTTTCTACACAAATATGTGTGTAAGCACATATCATAAAGGGTAAAATAGTACATGACAATGCCTAAATATATAAGTGATATTATAGCCAAGGAAACGCGTATATTAAAGAAATAACTTGGGTTTATAAACACGTTTTACGCGCTTCCGGGTCACGTGTGTTATGTTACTCCAATATCATTTGCATATTCCGAAATATCACATAATTCAAGTATGAAACACTAACTTTTACAGTGCTATAATTGTATTATTCCATACATTATAATAACAATATATGCCACTAGAAAAACCGACTTACCTACTCCCCCAATTGAAAAAAAAAGAAAAGAAACACGTCTGCACCGCTCCGGCTAACAATATGACGATTTGGCACTCCCTGGTGAGGAACCTCTTGAACTGCATGTCATGCTGCATGACGACGTCAAAATTCTACAGGTATTTTCGTTGTGCTAATATTTAGTTGTAATTGTAAATTTACGGAAAGTGTGTACTGCTTTGAGAGGTAGAATATGATTTTTAAAATAGATTAAGCAAAGCGAAATAAACATAGATTTTAAATGACCAAAAATGAACATGGCCTTTTTTACTGAACATTTCAAGACCCATCTCTTCTCCACTCTCACTTGTACTCCAGTCCCAATACACGTAGGCTATTATTTTAATTTACTTTTCAATTTAATTGCATATTGTTTCTATAATGTATGTTCCTGCCTTAGTCAAAAGTCCACAACTAATCCATGTACAATAACATCATTGAGTGTTTTGAAAGGCATTACATTTTTTTCAGTAGTTTTCAGTTGACATTTGAAATTTCAATGAATTATGTAATTTTCAACAAATACTGAAATAATAAAGGGGCTCAGTTAAATATATGCGTGCACTATCCTATTTATATGGCAGTCTAGTGTAAAAAGTCACATGACCAGAGGTGTTTATTTCTTGGTCCCTATGTTTCCAGGTCCCTATGTTCTCAGGACCCTGTGTTGCTAGGGTCCATATGTTCACCAAGGACCCTGGGAGAGCACATATGTAGAACTGGAGAAAATAGTAATGACCACAAGCAAACAGACCATGACTAACGTTTTCAGTGCTGATGACATGTCATATGTCAATGGCAGTGTTATATTTATTGTAGGATCAATCATTGAATATCAAACAAATCAATTCTAACCATAAATCACTTATGCTGCATGTTGCTTTGTTTATTATTTAAAATTGTTAAATTTGTCTAATTTAAGAATGTCTATGAATTCTGACGTTGCTGTTTCCCACAGTCACTATTGTGGCAGAGTATAAAACCTAATATTTTATTTATTTAACCAACATAAAATCAAAAAGGGCAGAATAACAGCATAATTCTTGAGTGTTAGGGAGGTCTAATGAGTAAAATGCATGTACTCAAATTACAAGGAAAAATGTGGGGTTTAACAGACAAGAGGCTTCAAAAAGTGTAACTGCACCCTAACATGTAATTTGAGCTAAAAACGAAATTAATGATCTGTGATGAGACACATCAATGCTGGTGTTAATATTGACAAAATTACAGTTTGTATACAAATCTGCATTTTATGGTTTAAAAACAGCCCAGTTTTAGTGAGTGGAGTCAGGCTCGGAGCTAGGGTGCAGTCTAACCACTGATGTGGCTGTGGGGGTCTTTCTGATGGGTATTGCAACAGGGAGTGGTAACAATCAATTTTAGATAATTAAGCAATATGACAGGACTAGAACTATGTGTAGGCTACACAAAGTATCACTATTAAATGCACTCATACTTCGCTCTGTAGGCCTATATAAAATATATAGATTATTTGCTAGCTGGACTCCAGCCAGTAATTATGCTATGTTTCAATTGCCTTCTGCACCACATAGGTCTAGATTGTATAATTCTGACTGCTAACCATAACCTTATAAACACATATTTAATGACATGCTGGTGATGGTAAATAATCGAAAGACCAATGCCACTGTTAAGGTGTCAAAACAGAATCAAATCATCACATGGCACCATTTTTAAGCCTGTTATTCATTGCAAACATTTATTACAATTTTTTAATGATGCAAACAGCAAGTCCCTCCCTTGTTGGAACAGTTCATTAGTCATGAGGGAATACAAGAGACAGGAACAGAAAGGTTATGTATTTTGCGCCCCTTTAAGTTTCATAAAATTAAAATTAAATAAAAACAGCTCTTCCTTAACTGTAGAATTTGGCGTCTGCTACCATGCTGTTGTACTCTGAGAAAAAAAATCTAATTAAAAATCAAAAGAACAAGGCATGCATAATAGTTTTGTGGTAATGCATTGATCAATGGACACCCGATAAAAAATAAAAAAACATCCATGTACGATGTTTATATACATTTCATATAGGTATACAGTATATGGTCCATTACGTACAGGTGTCATAAGCCTAGTTATCCTACAGGGACTCTTAGTTATGTATTGTATGTATCTACCAATTGGTCAGCAGAGCATCACCCTGCAAAGGTCTGATCTGGGTAAGTCGTGTGTGACTTAATGTTAGATGTGCCAAAACACTGTATTCATCCATTTCTTCTTCACATATTGCAAGCTACTTTATTTTCCTAAATTTCAGTCAGTAAAAATAGTTTGTCTCTATTTCTGGTTTGTAATGTAGATAGATATGCAATTTCAACATTTGAAAGGAGAAAAAAAAGTGTTGTATGTATGTAGATAGATATATTTCCCCCACCCCACGCTCAAAAAAAGGGAACCAACATATTCCTTAAATCCAATACATTTTACTATGCCCACAAGATAGAAAAGCTCTGTTCTCAAACAAAAGCATCAACAAAAGTAATGTGACATTTATCTTATTCCCAACAAACTGAGCTAATCGCACATGTAATACATTGGTAGAATAGCCACACTAACATTGGTAGAATGGCAGAATAGCCACACAAACGCACTTTAATGGTGAGGGCTATATATGGTACGTTTGTGTGTATGTATGTAAGCAAACAAGAACAAAACAAGTCATATTAATGTTAACACTAATATACTCGGTCGGATTCTTTTTTGTGTATTGCATTGTGGACTTTTGCTCACTGTGTTGGGATGGGGGGTGTTCGCAGCTGCAATACTAAGAGAATCATGTACAGATTTACAGTTCTAATGCATTTATCATCACACTGGAGGAACGCAGAAAATAATGGACAGGAGATAGAAAAGATTTTTATGTTTTAATTTGAACACCTCCTCGGCAGAGTCGATGCCATGTTACTCTTAGAAAAAGAATGAGCAGGGGAAGAGACGTGTATGCATGTGTGTAACCAAGTGTTCCACCAATACAAGTCTATTGGGTTCAGGTTGTACTGAGCTCTCTGACGGTGGAGGCACACTTATTTAACCAAACATGAGGCTGAGAGTGGTGGTACTGGTGGTGGCAATGGTGGGCGCCGGTGGTCGATCTTTAGGCGCCCCCCGATGGTGATGGTAGATTACTGCGCATGGCTGCATTAGTCGATGTACTGGGAGAGCCAGCGGAAGCCCTCGCCGTAACCCTGCCTTTTCAGCACGCTGCACATGAAAACCTCTAATGGCCTTGTGTTCAGCTCCTTCATGGGAATGTTACCCTAGGAAGAAACAGCATTTAGGTCAGATGGTGCAGTTTACAAAGAGCCTTTAGTCTAATATTCCCTTATTCACATGGGTTTCAATGCAGTCTTCATTCAGCCTTTGCTTTCACCTGCCGTTACTGTAGGCGTCATATTGCTGCTGAATTCAAAAGTGATGTTTTCCGTAAATAGGAACAAACATTGGTGCAGGGATGCAGCGATTAACCGGTTTCACTATTAACCGGGATTAAAAAACCCACGTTTTTTTTAACCGTAACGGCTCAGCGACAGTGTTTTCTTTCCTCACTCTCGAAACAGGGACATTTTGGTTGCACAGTGAGGGCAATAAAAGAAAGATTGCCAGGTGCAATCTGCAGATTGCAGACGGAACAAATACAAAGTTACACGAAAAAGGCTGTGCGGCACACATGCTGTCATGAGAGCAACATCATTGAATGTGATTCCTCTGCGTTCATTTAGGTGTGGCGCTGAATTTTATCCTCATAAGAAATGTCACCAGAACCATTGTTTTTAGTGCCTATGCCGACTTGTATCCATTATTAAGGTAGCCATTTCAGAAGCATTCGTACATTTCCCATTTTGTCCACGGTATTCTATGTGCAGTAAGAATTAAAACCAGACCGTCTCACCTTGCCTGTTGTCTGTCCATACAATACAAATGACTCCCTCAACTTCTCCTCGCTGATGGCCTCTGGTCTGTCGATCTTGTTGCCCAGGATAAGGATAGGCACATTTCCAATGGTCTCATCTGTCATTAGTGCCTGATCAGCAAAATAGACAGATATTGTACCATCATATTGATATTGACTGTTCTTTCTTTAAGATCATACGGTGAGAAGGCCGAGTGGCCATATAAAATACTTACGTCAAGTTCTGTTTTTGATTCACCCAATCGGACAAGGTCTGCACAATCCACAAGGAAGACTATGCCATTGATGGCTGGGAGGTAGTTTTTCCACACTCTGCGAGCTGGACGAACAGGCATGCAGTCAACAAAAGCTTACCAGCTCCAGATAATATACATGTAACACAGTGACGACATGCACGTTTGCCTAATACAGTGTACCAGATACAATGGTATCAAACAGTGGACTGAACCCAAGCAATGTAAATTATTTGTAGAGAACCACATGTTGGTACACCATGATTTGATAACACAAGTTATTGTGCATTTCTTGCCAATCACATTTGTAATCTGTATAATCTTTCACATGATGTCAAATACATTTAAATCTCTCTCCCTCCCTCATATTTCAGACAGGGTCATTTATGGATAGCATAAATGGTGCTTGGTTTCAGTGGGGAGGACTACTATTTAAACCAGTTCTTAAAGCTGCAACAACAAAAGCTTCCCTTCCCATATTTGGACACAATTACACACCAGCTCTTTAAATGGATTGGACGTATAGTGGGGAAGTAGTAATAGTATTTCCTCAAGCACAAACAAAATTAAAAATGTTATCATTATGACCAACCTTGTGCATGGCCTCCAAGATCAAAGGTGGTGAAGGTCATGCCAGCGATCGTCAACTCCTCCGATGCTGTAAGAGTAGCAAAGGTCAGTTACAGCCTAGAACATTCATTGTTTAGACCATCACCACCACTGACAATTGGGAAGTATAACGAGAGGTGGAAAGTAACAAATTACAATTACTTGCATTACTATAATTGAGTTGTTTTGTGTACTTTTCCTTTAACTAGTTTTTAAAAATATGTAATTTTACTTAGTATGTTTTGTTTGAAGTATTGTACTTCGCTACATTTTAAACCACATTCATTATAGTGTTAAAAAAAAAGTGTAAATAAAAAATGCAAGGAAAATACCGCGCAACGTTCTTGTCTGAGCATTGTCCGGAAACAGTATCTTGTTTAGTGGTAGCCTTGGCAGCGCATGTGGCTAGAATGGTATGCATTTCGGTCACAGCACGCACGGTGCAACGCTTATAACAAGCGTGGCAGAAGATTGCAGGTCCGGACACTAAATACTAAAAATATTGAGCGCTATTAGAACATTTTTATAAGATGTGCTTCTGGAACGTGCAAATCCGACGCAATATATCCTGACGGACTACTGTTACAGGAAGCTCATCTCTTCCCAAACCTCAACACACAGTTGGCTAAAAGTGTTGACGGTGGGTTAAAGTTTGTTGGAGGCAGCTGAGCTGTACATAAGTTATGCACTGCACTACAGTACTGTAGGCGTTTTCATGGAGGAAAGGTAACACCGGTGTTGGATCTAATTCATGTATGAATACTGTGTATCTTTGACTAAAAAAGTTGATGCCTCTCTTTTAGATCTGTTTGACATGGTAAATGCATTTGGCAAAAAGCACACTGAAAAATTATCTGTGCTGTTCTTTTTCGTGTTGTCTTGAGAGTAAGACTTACTTTTGACTTGTAAAATACTGACCTGTTCCTACCTGTGGAAGTTACTGTACAATCCTCTATACCTTACATATCCACATTAAATGTGGCGAAATAGTAGCCTACTGTAGAATAGCCTATCTGACATTAATAACGTGTAAATACATCTATACAGTAGCCAATGTGACCATGTCACAATTTTGAGCAAACCTCATTACAGATATTATTTTAAAGTCAAACTTGATCATACCAATCACGTTTTTTCAGCCAAATGCACTATAGAGAGTAACATGTTAAACAACACATTAAATAATAAATACCTTATAAATAGATTTCAACTGCGCTCCTAATTTTTTTAATTTAGGGGCATGTGCTCCTTGGGTGGAAAGTAAGCGTAGAGCCCTGCACAGGCGACACCCCGCCACTATTCAAAAAGTAACTAAAGTTTCCTCTCAGTAAGTTTTAAATTAGCTACGTTTGACTTTACTTTAGTAGATTTTTTTTAATACCAGCATCTTTACTTTAGTAATGTTGTATTAAAGTAATGGTACTTTTACTTTAACTGCAGATATAGGCAGACTAACCTTTTCAAGTGAAGTTATTAAGTGTATGTAAATCAACAGTAACTTACTTGGATGTAAAGTTGGCACATGCTGTCCCAATCTGTCATCTTTGAGCATGTGCAGTAGCGTCGTCTTGCCAGCATTGTCCAGGCCCAGAAAGACTAACTTGCCAGATTTCTTGTACAGTCCTGAAACACCACCAGAAGCACAGGCTTGGTAATCACATCATTATATATTTAAGCTCAGAAAATAGTCAATGGGCTGTCACTAACATAACAGTTTACACAAGTGATGTAAATTTAACACAAATAAATATTCTTAAGATAAAATCTCATGTTTTGTCATAATGTGTGTAAAATTGAGGTTGTTTACATTGGCAGTGAGTGGGGATCAACTCAATTGAGAAGAGGGTCTTTATGAAGGAATCTAGTTCCTTCAACATTAACTATATTCCCCATGTACTTAGCAAGAGGTGACCATTATGAGGCTGAAAAAAGGGGCTAGCCCAGGTCACCATATCGCTGAGTCTGTAATTCCAAGTGGATGCCCATCACTGCTGCTTGACTCACTTATTCAGAGAGCGATGACAATGCGACCTGTCTGACAGGGCGAGCAGGAGCAACCACTTCACAGTGACGCACAAACTAGAGCATAGTACTTCAGGGAGGAGAACTTCAACTAGCAGCAAACACACTACTGTTGCATTCACATGAACATGGCAGACGGCAACACAGATCATCAGGTATAGTGGACGAGAGCAGGATGAGAAAATGACAGTAGGTAGGTGGCACCGGCAGATAACATGTCGACCAAAAGTTCAAATATTTGGATTTGAACTTCAAACTGTATATCTTTTTTTGCAGTCATCGTGGCGGAATGGAGAAAACAGTCAATCTGGACAACTAGAAGCTAATCATTTTGGTTAAATGTCACTAGAATTCTAGAGTTACTAATATACTAAATAATTATGTATTATTCCATTATTTGTAAACAAGCGGCATCACCATAGGAACATAAAGTCCCATGCTTTTCATTTTTGTCCGCCGTGCTATTCATTCAGATATTATTGCTGTGCTGTTCAGAAAGTGTTTGCCGTCTGCTCTGTCCCATCGTGTGAATGCAGCTTAAATCCCAGAAAACATTTGGAAAAAGATCACAATGCAACAATTGGATTTTAATTGGTTTAAATCGAGGTGGAAATACAACCCATATGTCGGGCAGTAACAGTGAAACACCCAGCGATACATGAGATGCCATGCCACTGATGAGGATTACACACCGTGGCGATGATGCAATACTACAGGAATCACAAGTAAATATATAAAGACGTTTGTGTCCCCTTCTTGTACTTTATAGCACACCAATGGATTTCACTGATGAAATCAAAAACTTGGCCATTAACCAGACGCTATGTAATTTGAAGCAAGTACAACTGCAAGTATTAAGTAGCAATTACCTATTAGGGGTCAGGCATCATGCTCACAGATGCTCACATAACCTCTAGGGTGAGAGTCGACTACAATAACCAAAGTTGTGCGCCTACTATAGCAGTTAAAGATACTGGCTATCTACAGTCATAACATAGTATGTGGGACACACGCTGAGGCTTCTTACAGCCTTCCAGCACATAAAAGATACCATGTGATTAGGAACAAAGTCATCTTTTGTGCACTTGTGGCCCACCTTTTATCACTTATGGATTAAGATTGATGCCAGATCAGTTCTACAGCTCTAAAGAGATTAATAGAAATGACTGGTCAAGCTTGACTCCCAACTAGAAGGGAGACGTTAAAAGCCCCCCCCTCTCCCCCCCCCCCTCCCTAGTGACAAATGAAAGTGGGATCTGCAGCTTCACAGTCTGCCATATTTGTAATGAAATGCTTGTCAATAAAGAGCGAGACAAATGGCGACTACAGGTTAAAACTTTTCCTGGCAGCATTCATTTGTATGTTGGCATGCCATAAATAAGTATTTGTAGTAAAAAAAAAAAGGCTTTTTAAAAAGAAAGTTTAAATTGTGTCTCTCTCCATTGAGTAATGAAGGGAGATTATTTCTACAGGAGATGTGAATGGGGAACTTCTACTAGCCACTAGCAGTTATATTGCTGAGTGGTGTGTGTGCCAGATGATGGCAGACTTTGACTCTCTATATTCAAACCTATGTATTAATGTTCAGTACATTGACAGACAATTTAATTAGTAACTAATTTGTGCTTTCAGCGGTGCCTGTCATGTTTGTCAAATCACAAGTACTCACCTAGAAACTGCAGTACGCTACTAAAACCACTATAAATCCAATCAAATATGAATGACATATCCGGAGTCGTTGAATCCTGAAATGCAGTAAAAAAACACTAGTAAGAAAATGTACTAATAGTGACCAGGCACACAAAAGCCAGTGATTAGATTTTGGCCACAGTATCTATTTGTCTATTATAAAAATATAATTGTAATACATTAAGAGCATGAAAACATTTAATATTGATTAACATTATGTAGTTTGTGGTTTAATACAGCAATTACATTGAGACCAAATCAGCAGTCATCTCTGCACCACATAAGTGAGGTGTGATCTCACCATGTACAGAACAGATGTTATTTAACATATATGGAGGTTTACACAACAGTTAAGGTAGGTGACACAGTCAGTGTATAGCTTTCTTGATATTATAATCATCGTCTTGTAATTATTGGGACAGTAGGAAGGAACAGGAAATAATTGTAGAATGCCCAACTATAAAACACAAAGCTTTTCAGTAAAAAAAAAAAAAATGTAATAGCTCAAATCCTTAAATATGGAGCCGTGTGTTATTTTACTTCAATGAACACCATTTGGCAGTTTTGACAAACTGTTGTCTGTGACAAGTCAAACTGTAGTAGACCTAGTTGCACAAAGTGCAAACAATCCCACGGCTAAAGTATATAGTATCCAAGGTTCAAGAGCATTCACAGCTGAACTACACGTCAGCAGCAGCTTTGCTCTCTGAGCCCGCCCCAGATGGCAGCAGTGACAGCAGGGTGGGCTGACGTTATAGCCTCCCACGTGTGTGGACCGAAGATAGGATCAATGCCGGCAAAGCAAAACAGAAATCCACAACCAGTGTAACAATTACATTATTTACCATAAACCCCTGCGATATAAAACAAAAAAACAGCACACACTAAAGAGCTTGTTGCAAATGACTAAAAAGATATCAAAAGAATCAAAGCTGCTGTAAACAGTACAAGCTATGAGTTATCATCCTAGCCCAGCAGTAACTTCAAAGATAAACACAATCAACAAGTGTTATTAGATAAGTTAAAAAATGAAAAACACATCACCACAACCCAAGATAAACTGAGACTCACGGAAGTTTTAGTGCAAATGTCTTATTCAAATATTTTAGTTCAAATTTATTATTCAACATTACAGAATAATTTAAGTTACACTTTTTTTTAAAGTACAAGGATGTACATTTTTGTCCCATAAGAATGTATTAAGCATAATATATATGTAACATAATAATTTTCAACCCAACACAGTATTCAGCTGTCATTTCATTCTGTTAATTGATGCATTTAAGCATACACATCATTTACTCACTCCAAAAACAAGTGAACCGCTACGATAAATAAGAAAAGCCATTAAGTAATTCAAATATTTAACGTCCATCGTAGTGTCACGTCAACTATCTGGATGCTATGAAATACGTGTCATGTTCTCCGAGGGGCGACATACAGTACGGTACAGAGGAGATGCATCAACAGGCTCCAGAAATGTAATGCGAGCATCGGAAATGTCACAAATTGCCAATAAAGATGTTAAAAGAAGATATGCGGGCTAATGTACATGTTAAATAAGACGATGCATTTTAATAAACATGTATATTCTTTATGGAAACGTAATATATGTTACAATAACTTGGCTTTGTGAGCTAATCAGTGGCTAGAAAATAACATTTAATTTAAGCGGTGCCACTCCAGATAACAAATACAGTACGGTACCGGTAGCCTACGTATAAAATCAGACTGGGATTATCGTGCAACCGTTAATTAGCTAAATGTAGATTTTCTACGATTCAAATATTCTCGTCGCCTTGATGTTAACAACAACGTAGCATCGTTAGCAATCATGATAACTGGCTAGCCGCGTTAGCAGCCTTTGCTACCGTAGCAGATATGCCAACCTTTACGCACTCTATTCTAATAGTTGACAATATGATTTATTGAAAGACTTACCCCTTGGTTATGCGTAGATAAATTCACTGAGTGCGTTCGCTCTAATAACCATTAATATCGGTCCTTCTGACAATAGAGAGCCCGCAATTGAGCCTTTCCTCTCCTTTGGTATTTTGTTACTGAGCCACGACACTGCAATGGCTGTTCAACAACTCCCAGATTCGGCACAGCCGCTTCCTGTTTATGTTTCACAATCATCTTTCCGGTGGGGATACAAAATCATTTAGATGGAGCAGGTACTATTGTAATTTCGGGAATTCAACAGAACAATCTAATCATCAAATGTAGTTGCAGTTAAATGTCTAACTAACAGACCGCTTCACAGTTGTGTGGTAATCATTTAGTCATATTTTGATTGATTGTGGCGTTTTGACCTGCAAAGTCAATCGAGTTCTGTTCATCTTTTATCTTGTACATGTGTTCATCTAGTACAAGATAAACTGTTGGGTGTATTATATTTTGGTACGCATACTTACTGGGCGGTTTCGTATTCAATTCGACGATGAATTAAATAAGTAAAACAAGACAAATAAATTCTCCGATCCCGGCTCTCTTCTTGTTTCTAGTACACCAAAAAACGAGCGCAAGAGGAAATGCCACGTGTACACACTGCGCTTGCGTGAAGAGGTCTCGTTTATCCTGCTGCTGGGTGATCCCAACTTCCTGTGAAAGACGAGAAGTCTCTCGTAAGGCAAGATCATCTTCGCAAGGCCTACACCCGTGTCTAGTTGAACGGGGAACGAACGACTACAGTTATGATCCTGTGATACGTTAGTTCGGGTGTTGAACTTCCCACCCGCCAATATATTTTACGGCGGCGATACAGTTACTTCTTTAGTCGAAAACACTACTTACAAAATCTGGTTACGTTGACCCGTGCTAGCCAGCGAGCTAGCTGAAGACGCAGCTAGCACACCCTTTCTAACACATTTGCTTACGGACTATTTCAAGATGTCAAGTGCGGGCTTCAACACTCAGAATGGGGCAGGAGGACAGGGTTATGTGAACGGTGAGTAATTATGTCGGTTCGGCGACTTAACATGAATTAAGTCACGCTGATGCCAACAGGTAACATTAGCAGGCTAACGTTAGTTAATATTGACAGCCTCTCAGTGGAGATTTCGCTGGACTTGGCAGCTACAATAAACCTGATCATCTCGTACAGATATTGTAAATGTTTCGCGAGAATAACACGTTTGCTGTAGTTATCTTAGCGTTGTATTGTATCAACTATATCTATAGCTAGTTTTACTTGGCCACAAATTGATCTCGCTACATTACAGTAGGCTTAACGAACCATAGCGCAGTCGACGTTAACAATGGGCATGCAGCTACCGTAACATCTAATAACCTTTTTTTGTGGAAAAACTATCAACACAAGTTGTTTACCGAGTACCGGTATTGAATGTTCTCATCCCATCGTTATACTAAGTAATTGTGTTATCATGACGTCAGCTTGAATGAGCATGTGGTCGTAAACACATTTGGCGTAATCTCTTGTATACATACATGTATGTACATACATGTATGTATGTATACACACATTCACATTTATTTATTTATTTATTTATTTATATATATATATATATATACACACACA
>JAODOY010000006.1:424758-440605 GCA_025399855.1 Forbesichthys papilliferus | reverse complement strand
ACTACACTACCACTACTAGCTGCTATACTGTAATTTTATTATAATTATATAATTATAATTATAATAATACTAATTATTATTATTATTATTATTATTATTATTATTATTATTATTAATAATAATAATAATAATAATAATAATAATAGGCCTTATAATAGATAATAGATTATCGCGATTATTTGTCGACAACGCTGTTTGTTTTAATTAGGCCGTATTATTTTTATTTTATTTATCAAACAAGCTTGTCTTTAGCCATGGCCCTGACTAACCTTATAGGTTAATAGGACTATATACATGTCAAATAGATCTAGTTTAAATTCGAATTGACATATGCATTTGCTTGTTTGAATTCCTCAATTAATTTATTTTCCAACGACCCCGAAGACGTTGGTCAAGTTTTAACTACGGTTTGTTTTATCAGGAAAAGGTGTATTAGGCCTATAATAATATTTATCTACAATTTTACTAAAATATCGTAGACCTATTCGTTTACAAATATAGACATCACTGTCTTACAAGTAGAAAGGCTAATGATCATTTAAAAATAATTAAACGTATTAATGAAATCATACAAAAGAAAGCAAGATCACATTGTAGGCCATTTCGATTGAATAGTGTTGATTTCCTTTAGTTAATAGCCTTAATGCAGTTAAATGCATATTAGACCACCGTTTGTATTATTTACGGTCTATTGGTTCTAAATAATAAATCATACAAATAGACAATTACATACAGCTAAAAAGCTGTTTTATATTCTATCACTATCTATTTAACCGGTTTTTATATTTTCTATTTTCTCCGCCAAGTGAGCCCTAGTCACTCCTTAACGACAGGTTAATAGATCTCTGACATTTCTATTTTTTTCCAGCGGGATCGCCAAGACTCCTTAAAAACATTAAAAAATGCTCTTTGGTTCGTGCGTTTATATCTACAAGCACAACTTTCTCCCCCACCCTCATTAAAGAGACGGTCTGGTTTTGATTGCGACGTAAAGGTCAGCGCTGGAGTTTTTCTTATAAAGCATCTCTGCCTCCACTTTTGTGGCCAAAAGCTAACAATAAAGTCAAGCCCCCAGCTCCCCTTGAAATAACGGAGATTTTTATCAAGCCTCTGAACGCCCTTTTTCCTTCAAAGGGCTTAACTTCTTTCAAGTCTTTAATAACTTTGTATACAGCGTAGGTATACACACTAAGCTTCAACAAGGTGATAATAAACCGTCCGCTAACTGGTAATGGTGAGTCTAAAGCCTTTTACAAGGCTGTGCCTAACAAGAACACATATCCTTCAATATTTAGCTTTGAGAAGCTGACCACCAATCTCTTAACTGTCGATTAAAAAACTAAACTACATTATCTAGCTAATTTACGGCCTTACAGTTGTTTTGCAGCTATAGAGCTGTACTTAAACAAAAAAGCTACTTGTAGCATAATAGAAGATAAAACGAGGAGGACAACATTTCACTACATATCTCAAGTTCACCTTACATTTATATGTTTTATAGACTATGTTGTGGCCTGTATCTTTAAATATTTGTAATGCTCTGGTGTAAATATTCAAATTAGTGAAAGATCATGCCCCTTGTTTATTTATAATATTCCCAGTTTGGATTGTTATAGGCAATATTCAATGTTTCATGGCAAATTTTGTAAATATAATTATGGAATACATGAATGCATGTAAACACCTACAAAATATCTGATCGGAATATGTTATTATTTCGAAGGTCAAGTAAATAATATTGGAATGCATAGGTTACATTTATTCTTATATATATATATATATGCATTTAAGCATAATCACCATCATCGCTAATTACAAATGGTTTCCCTTACATACACACGCAAGTATATGGAAGTGTTTCACCAGATGGTTCAGCAAATGTCGGATTTGCAGTGCTCCCTGCATGTCCCAGCCTTTGTGACCAACCTCTGGACCCCCAGACTCTGTTTGGAGTATGTGCAAGCCATCCGTGATACATGTATCTGTTCTGATGGGATTCCATCCTCATCAAGACTTCAATGGCTTCCAGAAGTGCTATTCAGCAGAGCTCAAGTGTTCTGCCTCTTGGGTATCATTGACAACATGAGTCCCATTGATAAGGCTGAGAATGTGGGATGAGCGCACGTGAATGTCAGCAGGTGAGCCTGCACACAGACACACAAACAAATAAGCATAAGCATACATTTTCGCACCCCATATAATGCATAGTGAAACATTAATTTGCACTCATACATACTACAGAGCAAGTTTTATGCTTATACACTTTGCCAGACAGATATTAACTTTCTCAGGGCTGCAGCTCGGCTCCACTGTTTCGTGATAATGATAAGGCCTCGTAATCCCTACGTAGATTTGACCTTTGTCCTCTCTATTTTTAAACTGTCTTGTGTGTTATATGTTGGGATCTGGCTGGTGCAGGGGGATTAGGTATGTGTTTGGGCAGAGGTGACTGCAGGAACCCCTATACTTGTTTTGTTTGGCAAATCTGCAACAGGCACACAGCTGTTGGCAAGGCCATTATTCATAGAACCAAAATCATTATGCTGAGTGTGTGTGTGTGTGTGTGTGTGTGTTTGTGTGTGTGTGTGTGTAAAGGAAAGCTATAAAGAAACACTTAATGTAAAGAAGGAATGAAAAAAGAGATAAATATAGAATTGGAGAAATCAAGAGTTTCCGTGTGCAAAATTTACATCATATTTTGCATATTGACATGCAACCTACAGTTGTGAAGATGCCAAGGAATTCCTTCATGATATAATTACTATTATGTTTCATACTAATCTTAAATGTTAAACAAAGTAGCACATTTTTTAAATAAAATCTTCAGTGATTTCCAGGTTAATCACAGCCTTTTTAGTTTGTAATCATTTGTTTATTCCAATGCTCACTCAGGAAGTATATTTGACAATATGTCATAAAAACAAATATTAAAACGCAAATGAACAATTTGTCAATGCTACCTTTGTGTACCATACTTCATAATTTCTTTTGTTTACTTTTGGGTGTATTCAAATAAGAGAACCTATACTTAAAAGAAAACCTCCAGAAATCCAATGCTACATTATTTATGGTTAAATATGTTAATATCCACGATGGGATTGAAGTTTAGATTTGCGTTTTTGATATTTGTAAACTGGAAATTAATTGACCCTGACCTTGACCAAGACCAAGTAGTTAAAATCTTCATGGCTGTTTGATACATCTGAGCAGTCATGCATCTGTCATTTGCTTGCACTCTTACGAAGATAAACTAGTCCCTCACCTGACAGTTAATGGGTTTGGCCCTCTGATTAATTGTGATGAATGGACACTCTTTCATAATCCATTGCGTTGTTGGCTGTGTGCCCTGTCAGTGCTGCCGGACACAGCTGAATGGTGACACAATCTGACATTGCAGAAGAACAGAGGCTTGCTACTGCCCCCTATTGGAATGGAGACAACGTGATGGTTGTTTGAAGCAAGCCACATAAATTATACTTTGCTACAGGTAGAGATGGGCAGACAGACTGACATGCACATGCCCGCACACATACATGTGTTCGCACACACACGCATGGACACACACGCACACACACACAAAGTAAAATCCTATATTTATCTTACATATTAGTTGTTGCAGTAATATTAAAAACACATTAAATATGTAGCTGCAAGCAACGATCAGAGGGTTTAAGCCCACATGGGAATGTTAATAAGTTAAGGCTGTCAGGGGTCAAGAGTGACATGGGAATGTTGAAAGCAATGGTTCTGGCCATCACAGGGATGGAAGCTATCCAGGGAGGCAGTGTTTTCTCTGTCTGTTGTCTCAAAGAGCAATAGAATACTATTATATTTTGATGTATTGATCATTCATCTGTAGTGCTGCATTATTGAAAGTAATGTGTCAACACCAGTGTCAGTGTTATTTACTATGTGCACACAATATCAACGTATCCCGTGTCCTGCAAGCTACTTGTTGTTGTTGTTGTTGCTATTTGTTATTATTATGTTTCATATGAATATCAAATATGATATTATGGGGTTCACTCTAAACGTGAGCCTAATACAGGACTTTTCAGATTTGAGGTTTAATTCCGGCCACGTGTCATGTGTCATGTCATGAGCAAAACATTTATCCTGTGATATACATGGAGTCAATACTTATTAATGTAATTCATATTTACAAACGTCTGCAGTTGTACCATATGCTTCATTTCTAAAATCACAACCAATCATAAAATCATAACCCTACAAAATATACATTTTGTTTTCTCTCTCTCGCTCTTTCTCGCTCTCTCACACACATAATCTCTTTCACACACACACAGGCACACGCGCGCGCGCAAACACCCACCCACACACACACACACACACACACACACACACACACACAAAAGAGATCTGAGGCCAGATGGTTGATTTACAGCGGCGGGGTCAAAGAGAATGCATTAGGGCCTTTCGGAGGAGAGTTATAAAGTGGTCCAATGGATGCGGACACGCGGTTCTTTCATAACAATCGGCAGAAGAGTTAGATGCACCTCTTGTGACCTCTCCTTACTACCGCTGTGATATGCTCACTGCAACACACTCACATTTGCACTCCCATCCCAGAACAATACAACGCCCACGTCAGCTCTGGAGAAAAACGTTGAACCGGTAGGATGTAGCAACCTCTTATTTGTGGGCAGGGTATTTCCATATGCAGTGTACAGTACACAGGGATAATGCCTGAGCAAGATTACTGTTTTGTCTCCAGTCTTGAAGAAATCCCATCAATAGAAGGGAGCCGTGCTTCTTCCGGAACCTGTGAAGCCATGTGGGATCTGGGGAACATGACTGGTGCCTTATGCCCCCCCAATGCCCCCAATCCACCAGCATTGTGTGAATAGTAAGGGTACACTGTTTATTGACCTATTTGTCTCCCTGTCCTCATTTCATTGGCTATTATTATGCTCATACATTGATCACATCTGTCTTCATTATTAATTACATATGACGAGTTCAGATGCAAAAACCTCTAAGTCTTTGTTTTTAAATTGACAATATTTAAATAATTAGGTAAATTATTTAAAGATATTACATTTTATTCAGTGACAAACAACCTTTTAACTGTAATAACGGTAAAAGTAGTTTTAACCCAAATATAGACATCTAATAAATAATGTTGTTTAAATGGCAAATTTCTACTTTTCTGTTTCTCTTCTGTTACTCTTCATATTTCATATATACTTATATAATATATCATATTATTATATATATATTATACAATAATATATAACACACTTGGGTCTCTCCTAGCCTTGCTCCCTCACTGTATAATATCAGTATTTCTTACGTCTTTACTTTATCTCTTACTTTATTCACTGCAGTGTATTCTGTATATCGTTTATGATTTACACATTAGTAATACAATATAGCACATTTAAAGCTTTCTGTGAGCAGGTCGCACCCACCTATACACAGCTAGCCGCATCTTATTAAAACAAGTGGGGGATTTAGCATCAGCCGTAATTACAGTGTTCTGAGGCGTCGTGCGTGGAGGTGGTGTGTGTTCCCACGGGAGCAGGCACACGGTGGCACAGGGACGGCAGCCAATACACACACACTACTTAGCCTTTGTCAGGTCTTCATGAGAGGTGAGGGGAACGTAGCCTCAATCGCCTGTGATCCTATCTCTGCTGCTCACACACCTCACACACCCCTCTCTCTCTCTCTCTCTCTCTCTCTCTCTCTCTCTGCTGATCCCCAGACCTCTCTGAATGTTTACATTACATTTTACAACTCTGGGTTGACAGACACATACCTAATATAGCCGCATCCCTTGCGTGCGTGCACGCGCGCACACCCACACACACACGTACACATGCCCGCGCGCATGTACGCGGACACATATGCTTGCGCACGTTTACACACTGACATACAGTACGTATAAACACACATGTACACACGCACACATACCGCACATGCACGGACACACACATACACACACGCACACACATACCGCACATTTACGGGGACACACGCACACACACACACAATCTTGCTTGTCTCTGGAGAGCATCAGGCAACACTTCAAAGTGCAGGATCTCCCTTTTTACAAGCCATATTAGGCCCACATCAAAGCAAGGTCTGCACTTCAAATCAGAGTTTTCTGGTCAGACGCACATCTCTGCCTCTACACATTGATGTAGCATTAGAGCAGAAAGCTTTACGTCAGCCCTATGCCTGCACAGAAATACGCACATAATAGAAATACAGCTTGGCTCTGAGCAGTGGGAAGACATGTTGAGCATTGTGGCTTTGACCTTAGCACTTACACAAGCAGGTTGCTTGTAATGTTGTCCATTAATTTATAGGTAAGATAATTTAGCTAATGTACTTGTCTCATCCATCCACCTCATGCACACAATGCTCTGGCTAATCATATCAGTGCATTAGCTTGATTAACTGCTCTGTTTCGCTATTAATCCTGTTATTAAAGGGATTTAGTTAACATTCTGACTTGCTAGACAATGGATGCCATCACATTACAACAGTTTGAACATTTCACCATTTCAGCATTTATGAGAAAAGCTCCTTCATATTTTCAGTGATTGCAAACACATTGGTGCCTAACATCATGCCACATCACAGATACCTGTACTGGGGAAAACATTCACAAAAAAATCAAAAGCTAGCACAGACACCAGAGGTCTAATAATGCTTAAGCATGCTTCATTATGTCATCAAACTGATTAGGTTAACCTATAGATTACATGCCAACTATTATATTTACAGGCGTAATCTATTTAAAATGTGATTATTAGTGTACAGTGTTTGTAAATGCAGTAGTTACCCATAAATTAACCCTAAATTGAGTTTAAGTCTTATTCCAAAATATTTTCAAAAGCACCCATTTGATAAAGGGAATCCCCTAACATAAATTCCCTTAACCCAAGCCCTCCAACCGCCAAAGGTGCTAATTGCTAGCTGCTAACTGCAAGAATTGTCATATGTGATAAATGAAAGTTTATGATCATTTTCTGAAAGTACCAAGGGTGCTTTGATGATTTAGCTTTAAAGTCAGACTCCAGTCAGACCAGAGACCTAGTGTAAAGAGACAGTCGACGATGGCTGTGTTTATTTGTTATTAATTTCATATTTCCCGGTCTCCTTTGCTGTTTACACAGTCTTAAAAAAAGAGAGTGTTCCATTTCAAGGGGAATCCTATATTTCTCCTCCTCCTTCAGATAATCTCCAGAAGAAAAGAGCTTCAAAGTTTCGCATTGAGCCCTGCTTAGCCATTGTTGCCTTAGCTTGGGTCCGCACTGGAGTTCTCATACACCGCAGACTGCTGGTAAAACACTAGATGTGTCATTACAGAGAATGGCGTTGTCAGAAGGCAGAAAGACCCATACATCAACTCTCTTTAGATGTAGCCATGGTAGCAACCAAATAAACATAAAGCTCATTGCGCAGAATTACTTGTTGACAAAGCGCAACTATCTGTCTTTCTGACAACTGCCGTGTCCTTCAATAAACAGAGTAGCACCCAAGACTTTTGACGAACACTGTAGGCTTTGTTCTCTCTGCCGTTGAAACCCATTTTTTAAAATGTTGTGGCATACCACATTTACAGTAGTGACATTAGTGTGCCCATGAGACAGATTGCCACTTACTGTAGAGTGGTGTAATGTGTCAAATAGCAAGTGTAACCGCATCTAGCTTTATAAAACATATATAAACTAATAATGTGTTACCATCATGAGATAAAGTACTGATGATGTGGTATGGGACAGGACTATTTTTTAAATCTATTCTTGTGTTTAGTTAAAAAATGACCTATAACTAGAACAAAAGTAGTTTTTAAATCAGCGCAGTATCAAGTTACAATCAAATATAAAAAATATTGAAATTTAGAATTAAAATATAAAGTAGGCTCCTACATTATAATAATAATCGCTAGCCTATAGATCAGAATTATTAAACTGGAAACAATTATTAAACATAACATGTATGCGATCTGTGTGTGTGGTCTGTTTTCTGTGTGATAAGATGTCTGTCAGTTGTTATATTTTAAAATCACATTGTTTCTCCATTGCTCTTAAAAGGACATTCTTGATGAAGGATTTGACTTTGGTCCGTCAAACCTCTGCCCTTGTTACACAAAAACCATAGTGCATCCAATCTAGTGCAGGGACACTGTTGTGGATTTGTGGACCTTCTGACCTCAAAAGTAGTGCAGTTCCTCATGAGTGACTTGGGTGAAACAACACTCAACAATGTCTGTGGAGCACACGCCTTTGCTATTGTCAATCGAGATGCATTTTCTCACAGTTTATAATGCATATAGCATGTTCCCACAGTGACGCCATTGTACCGCATGTCAGCAGTTCACCTGTACTATTTGCTCTTGTGTCTCATTAGCTACATTAAAGAAGACATAGAAGAGGACTAACACTGAAATTTTGTATTGAGCCTGTCACACTGTTCAAGTTGCAGAGGACTATAGCGAGGTCATTTATCATGACCATGCTGTTTGTGAATGAATAACAAATGGATTAGTGTCCTGCTACTACAAACAATAGCATCGATTCATTGCCAAATCACATAAATGCCTAAATGGAAGATGAGGAACTCTAACAGCAGGGCTGATTAAAAATGAGTGTTATCAGGACATTGCAGTGCATCTGCATCTTTATAAAGCACTCTGCAGATCAATTAGACATTATGTGGACCACATAACTAATACTTAAGAAGCCTAAGGCATGCCCACACTAACATGGGTTTCTTTCTATTTTGTCTTTGTATACAGAATGAGTCACTCCAAGGCGTTCTCGCTACAGAGCAAACTAGGCTGAAACTCCCATTCATCAAACAGGTATGTGAGTGTTGTCTTTGCTCACGGGAGGAACAAGAGTGAAATGGCCCGGCCAGTTGTTTTAGCAGTGTTTGGGCTTCCCTCCAAGCCCTCATACCATCCCTGGGCCGTCCTATCTGCTCCGCAGAGGGCCCGGACAAAGAGGGGACGTCAGAATCCCAGCAGGATTAACACAAAGTCCTCTAATGGAGCCTGAGGTGGAGAGAGCTGGCGCACGGCTAACAGAAATTAGAGATTGCATCTTAAGCTAAGATTACTTAGGAGAGATACTGTCTGGCTCCTGGTTGTTCTACATTGCAGTCCCTCTTTGTGTATTCTGAAAGGCTAAATGGTAATGATTTAAAATGGAAGTTGTCATTATGAGTTGGCAATTGGTTGTGACTTCCCATTTCAGAATGTTTGGGTTAGGAGTTTCAATCGATTACTCCACGAGATATTACTAAAGGAACAATCTGAGCCACCATGCTTTGTGTTGGGCATGCACGCTTCAAGAGATTTCCAAAATGAGCCTTGTCCACAGAATAATACGTAGCGTGGTTCCCGGCCCTTAATAAAACACATTGTGAAACTGTGTGAGTAAACATCTTGATACAATGTCAAACACAACCAAATTCTTAATCATCATAAATTTCTCAGCACTATTGACCAAAGTCTTTGGAGTTTAAATCAGGTCATTTGTAAGAGCCGATAAGGAAACGGTCACCTGTTGCTGTTTGAGCAGGGATTTAGAAGACAAAGAGGTACCGAGAGATAGGCCACGTTTGGGCCATATCCTCCCAGATTCATTCACTGGTCGTATCTGCAATTCACTGGGCATTAACAGGGATCTAATGGGTTAATTTCCATTAGTAATGGTAGTAATCTGTGAGGCTAAGTGAACTGTTGGCGTATGTGAGGGCCTGTGCATGTTGTACAAGTATGTGAGGTTTACCTGGTGTAAAATTGGTGGGGGGTCTGTTGAGGGGTGTGTGTGTGTGTGTGTGTGTGTGTGTGTGTGTGTGTGTGTGCGTGTGCGTGCTCGCGCACGCATTCACTTATTTTTGTGCACATGCGTGGCTTGTCCTTGCATAAGGAGAGGCTCTTGGGTAATCCTGTGTTGACCAGGGGGCTTCATAGCCCAGTTCAGGTCACAGCTCGAGACAGAATGTAAACAAATTCCTAACTAACGATGGGATGGAAGGGGGGGGGGCTTTATCACCCTCCCTTCTACCTTCACTCAATTCTCTTCCCCTTCCCTCTGTAGCCTCTTGTTTCCTAAAGGCACATTCATCAGATAGCAGAAGGTGGAGGATTATAAGAGGCTTTAGATCGTAACACGATAGCCGGATTTATACAAAGAGATCATTTATTAATTATTATTTTATTATATTTTTATTTTAAAAATAACAAATATTCGATAATAATAATAATAACATTATTTCATGGTGTTATTGTTTTTAATGTTGACATATTATCTGTAATAAAATACATGATTTGCACAGTGTACTGTACACATTTGGACTCGTGCACATACTTGTACATGAGATATTTGGTGGCAGTATAGTAGGTGGGTAGAGCTGGGCGGTAGGTGATAAAAAAAGTCACTGGTTCGAACCCGGCCTCCTGCCTCACCAAGTATTGAGGAGTCCTTGAGCAAGACACCTAACCCTTTACTGCTCCCGGTGGTTGGATGGTGCCTTGCATGGCTGACCCCTATTGGTGTGTGAATGGGTGATTGTGAAGCAATCATGAACAGCACTTTGAGTTAGAAAAGTGCTGTATAAATGCAGTCTTTATGGACATATTTCATACACTCGAATGTATGAAATATGTCTGTGTTATAGTCTGTGGTTATGTGGTGTAGTGTTGCTCTATACTGTATATAATGTATATACAAAGTAAATACATGGTCAAAAGTATTTAGAAAGACACTTCCAGATCCCTTTCAGTGCCTTATGATGTGTGTGAGCATGTAAAAAAAGTGTACAGTACAAAGTGTCTAAAGTAAACAGACCAGAATTCATACTAATGTTTGTTGATTATGTAGAAGATATTCTATTTTACAGGAGGCAATGCTTGGTGACGTTACTTGTTTTTTATTCAGGAATACATCATTGCAATAACGAATCAATCAATCAATCAAGGTACATAAAGATCCCATGCAGCAACATGCTTTGTATTGTATTGTTGACTATTTGTAGGCTCATATTTGACATGTCCTGGCCCCCTCTTTAAAGATAGTTTAGACAACAGTGACAGCTGCTGACAATGGATTGTAACCTTCATGTTAACATGTAGATCAGATAAGGACAACATTCCCACCCTCTGTAAGACTGACCTATCCTTTCACACATTGTCAAGACCGGGAATCTGTAGGGTTACGCAACAATCAGCAGGTTAGTTGTAGGGCACAGCACAAGTCATGTCAATATGCCCACCCACCCAAGCATATGCAACTTAAAGCTTTATTACTCTGTAAGATCCTGTATCAATACAAGATGCCCTGGATATATGCATGCAATACCTGAGCAGAACTTTACATAAAGTTACCATGAAAAATGGATGAGAGATCTTCAAAATAGACAAAATAGCATCTGTATCAGGTGTATCAGCTTAAACATGTTAGACGTATGTTTTTGAAAAACAATGTAGGCCTATCTGAATGACCAACTACTACAATTGTAATTTTACAGTGCAGTGATGATCGTGGGGTGTATTCATAGTGAATGTTAGCATGATAAAACATGCTACCATTCACTTAGCATTGACCTACAGTAGATACTGTTGTTTATACAGTATCCTATTATCTTATATCTTTTGTTGTTACAGTACCAAGTCATTCTGACATTCTCAATTTAGAATACCATAATGTATTGAGGTAAATGTTACACTCAGATATAATTTGAAAAGTGTATATGTAAACATATACTGTATATTTTCCAATACATATTTAAAGTAGGCATATAGCCTATTACACACACACACACACACACACACACACACACACACACACACACACAAATGGCTACTGCAGAAACTTCCCAGGAGAATAGAGTTGTACACATTCTGTTTTTACAATGGATGTTTGAGACACGGACGTTGCTACCAAAGCTTCACGTGTCACGTATGTGATACATATGACATGTGCCAGGTTGACGTTAACACCTTCATGAGGATGGAGGCAGAAAAGCAGGAGGCCGGTTGACAGACAGCCTCCCCTGGACTGTCAACCTGAGCCCTTAATGTAAACGCTGTGTACCGTGACAACATCGTGCTGTCAGCCACACTTCCTGCTGGGACAAGAGCTGCTAAGAGTGTGTGTACCCTGGTGAGTAATAGGAAATTCACCTGCAATGACAAAAGGTAAAATATGCAAGATATCGTACAGATCAGTCATACTGTAGATACATACAGATACAGTACACACGCATACATACATACATACATACATACATACACATCAAGAAGATGACAGCAATAGTATATGACTAATGTATAAGTATGTATAGCATGCCATCTTTGATTTCACATTTTGTAATCACACTGAAAATTAGGATTTTAAACAGACATATTAGGTAACTATATGGCGTAAAACAGAAATATGATGAATCTGCCTATAATTTTCTATCTTTGAATTAATCATTCTAAATGTGAGGACATCTGAACAAAAGTTGGATTTGTATTACACTAATTGCATAACAATATTTGTTAAATTGGTTGTTGTAAGGTGTCTCTTGTTTACAAATCTTAAAAAACCCAAGTAGGCTATTCCCTATACAATGTTATACAGTTTATCTATTAAAAATATTTTATTCTTTGAATTAACCAAATCTCTTTGATATCTGATATATTCTGCACCAAACTCTTTTTTTCTTCCTATTGATACTTTTAGCATACGGTTCTAAACCAGATGAATGCTATTTCAATATATCCCAGCATGTCTTTTTGAGGGCACATCGATCCCATGACTTTTCCACTGCCTGGTTGAGGCAAGCGTATTCTTCATCCTCTACAGCAGGGGTGCCCAACTCCGGTCCTGGAGGACCCCTATCCTGGATGTTTTAGATGTCTCCCTGCTCCAACACACCTGACTCAACTCAATGGGCTTCTGCAGAGACTGATAACGAGCCATTCATTAGAATCAGGTGTGTTGGAGTGGGGAGACATCTAAAACATCCAGGGCGGTAGCTCTCCAGGACCACGGTTGGGCCCCTGCTCTACGGCTACAGAGACGAGTGTGGGATTGTTGGTTTAGAAAATGGCAGGTTTGGTGCTCATGACAGGCAAGCAGATTACATGTCATTCCATCCAAACAACAGAGCAGGTTCCTCTCTCTCTCTCTCTCTCCCCCCTCTCTCTCTCTCCCCTCTCTCTTTCTCCCCATCTCTCTCTCTCTCCCCCTTGCTCTCTCTTTCCCTATTTCCCTCTCTCCCCCTCTCTCTCTATATATCTCTCTCTCTCTCTCTCCCCCTCTCTCTCTCCCACTTCCCCTCTTTCCCTCTCTGTCTCTCTCTGTCACACACACTGACATTGCTGCATAGAGACCCACTAACAGTCATCACTACCCTTTCTGATGAATGATTAAAGGCAGAATTGATCAATAACGCCTCCACTGACAACAGCCATGTTATCAGTGACCTCAGCACCATTCAGTAACCTCCGGCTTAGATAGATCTGAATCCACAGCTGGGTTGTTAGCTTGCTGCAACGCTATGCCTGAAGCTAATCATTCACCAAGCGTAAACATCACTCCAGAGAGTCTTACCCACACACATGCACACCCACACACACACACACAGGATAAATGTAAGCTTTAATATTGTTACAAACATATGCTTTTTTTATTACAGCATGTTCGATTTTCTTTCTCATATATCTTGTGAGTTTATGTGAAAAATGGGTTATAAAACACACACACACACACACACACACACATTGTAGTGACTCTATATTTACCTACCTAATGCTATAGTAAACTCTCATAGCGCACACAAATACACGCACGCACACACACGCACGCACACACACGCACGCACACACACAGAGCAAGTAATGTTAACAGACCATCCCTTATAACACACACAGTCACCACAATATGTAATCAAACACTCAAACAGAATAGCTATCAGGCTAGTGGATGCATGATGTGATACATATACCCACAAATCATCACATACTCACTTCACCAACACCCCCTCCCTACAAACATGCCATATGTTGTTAATAAACCTCTAATAGAGTCACATGAATAGATCTGCGGATGGATGGGATTCCACAGATTCCTTCCTCAAGCGGGTGTATCCACACGTATGTGCATACGTTTGTGCATGTCTTTTGCCTTAGTTGCCAATTACCATGCTGACCACACCACAGTATGTCTTTAAAACCTCAACCCCCTACTCGAATACACACCCTCCCCCTCCCCAGGAGTCCAGTGGAGGCCCGAGAGGGATGAAGCAAATCTCATAAATACTATCATTGAGTAGGGGAATGCACCTTCACTAGGTAACACTAGAGGCTGCCTAGGCACAGCCAATGTGGACCAGCTGTGATAGCTAATCCGCTACCTTACAGGGGATTTGGGGCGGCCATGTCAACTTCAATTGGACATTAATTACAAACAGTGCAATTTCCCAATGCAATTGGGACAGTGTGATTAGAGGAGGCCTCATCAACATGCTCACACACACACATACACACACACACACACACAAGCACACACACACACATGGTTGCAGAAACGGTTAAGCGACACATGTGCAGGCGCGCGCACACACACACACACACACACAGAGTTTTTTACCGGTGTGCCTTTCCATTTATCTCTGCCATTTCCTTGTCCCACTCTCTCCTTCTATTTTGCCATACATCTCCATTTTATGATAGCTAATTTCAGCTATTACATTTCTGAAAGTTTTAAAGTATTTAAACCTACAATTTGAGGCATGGTTTTGTGTGTTGTGGTATGTACTGTATGGTAGCTACATGCACTTGTATGCCACCTGAGCAGAAATAATATAGTACTTCACCAGGAGATCTCTGGGAACTGTACTAAGCAAAAGCCACACACACTATTGTCTGAATGTGTATACAAGACACTGTAAGTATGTTTATTTACATTTACATTTACATTTACGGCAGACGCTTTTGTCCAAAGCGACTTACATTTAGTACATTTGTCAGTAGTTGGACAGGTCGTATACCAGCAGCTATAAGCAAACAATATTCTAAATAGAACAAAAAGCAGCATAATGTCATTTTTACCACATAGTTTATTTATATAGCGCAAATGCTTTACATTAAAAGTACCAACATGGTAGGTACATAGCAAGGCAACATTGAGAATAAAACACAAATAATAATAGTAATAGCCGAGATATTTCAACAAATACAATCAGATACTTTAAATAAATAAATAAATAAATAAATAAATAAAAACATAAATATAATGTTATAATTAAATATTTAAATTAACTATTTAAAAGCTAACTAAAAGCTTGTCTGTATAAAAACGTTTTTAGCTGTTTAATAAAATGTTCAATGGAGTGGAAGTTTGTTGTATTGGTGTGAAGGTGAAGGTTTGATTGATTATAGTATGGGGTTCTATAGGTTGCCCATAAGACGTGCACACACACACACACACGTGCACACACACACACATGCATGAACGCATGTACACACACACACACACACACACACACACACACACACACACACACTTATATACACACAGTGAATAGTTCCATAGTTCCATTCAGCGTTTGTTCTCCTGAGTGTTTGTTTCACATTCAGCACTTGACCCGGACCTGTGTGTGTGTGCGCGTGTGCGTGTGTGTGTGAGTGTGTGTGTGCATGTGTGCATGTGTACATCAACCTCAGTGAACCCTCTTCCGCCTCAAAGAGATTAATGTCAGGTTAATGCTACAGTTTGTCCAGTTTGTATATGTGTGTGTGTGTGTGTGTGTGTGTGTGTGTGTGTGTGCGTGTGTGTGTGTGTGTGTGTGCGAGCTCGTGTATGTGTACATTTAT
>JAODOY010000006.1:389941-424658 GCA_025399855.1 Forbesichthys papilliferus | reverse complement strand
AAATGGGTTTCCTCAGGAGGGTGGCTGGCTTCTCCCTTAGAGATAGGGTAAGAAGCTCAGCTATCCGTGAGGAACTCGGAGTAGAGCCGCTACTCTTTCACGTCGAAAGGAGCCAGTTGAGGTGGTACGGGCATCTGATAAGGATGCCCCTGGGCGCCTCCCTTGGGAGGTGTTCCAGGCTTGTCCAGCTGGGAGGAGGCCTCGTGGAAGACCCAGGACTAGGTGGAGAGACTATATCTCCACTGGCCTGGGAACGCCTCGGTATCCCCCAGTAAGGGCTTTCCAATGTGGCTCGGGAAATGGAGGTTTGGGGTCTCCTGCTGAAGCTGGTGCCCCCGCGACCCGACTCCGGATAAGCGGATGACGATGGATGGATGGATGGATGGATGGATGGATGGATGGATATCTACTGCTATGGGACACTAGTCTCAGCATTGCCAGTGCTTCCAAGAAAACATTCAAAGGAGTATGTGAGGAAGTGATAGAACCACATTGGTTTATGCTTCTTGTCACACTGTCTGAGACTGCATTGTGTTTTTACCATATGTTTTTACAGGCCATGATAATGTTTCTTCTGTCGGGGGACAAATGGCAATATGAATTTTGAAAATGGATACGCAATATGTGGAGATGCGTCTTTTGAACCTTTTGGATGAAGGCTAATGTAGTTGACTTGGACATCTATTAGGTGGCCACTAGGTGGAGACTTTTAGACAGCTAAATAGTAGGGTGTAAAGACGCCGAAGTAGAGGACCAGCAGCCACTACTTCCCAGTTGCATGCAGGTGATGTGTCTTTGGTTTCGACAGCGAACTACGTTGGGGAGTGGGTAGCCTGTTAGAAAACTATGGTCGCTATACAATTATAAGATTTAACCTTGGTAGGCCTACACACATACTTTTGAATGTTAATGACATCATCCTTCTATAGGCTGGTATATTAGGCTAGCATGTTGAATATCCGTTCTCATCATATCCATCTGCCTAAATATCAGACATAGATCATCCTTTTAATCTTAGGCAATATTCGCATATTTCGCAACATCAATATACTATAGTGCAGCCTTGCCTACTTCACAAATAATATGTTAATTCCAGTATTAATTGGTTTCAGATGATTGACACCATCTTCAGAATTTGACACGATAAACACAGATAGGGAACGACGCGCTTTCCGTCTCTAGTCAGCTGACGAAAGATTCACCAATCATGATACGTAGGCTATCACATTGTAAATAGATACACGGTTTGCCTTAAAGTAGACATCGTTTTCAGTGCTGTTTATTTGCCACAGATGAAGATAAACACTGGCACAGGAAGTAAGTATAACAATGCTATATATGATATGGATTATTTCCAAGTAAACTCGATGAGACTATCAGGATGCAGGCTCATGCAGCGTTAAAATATTCAGTTTAGCCGATCATTATGACACTATGAAATATTAATGATGGTTTGGTTGATATAAATTACAACGCGTTTATTTGTAGTTTGTAAGTAACATATTAGCCTATATTATTCATAATAGAACTAAACATGATATTTAAACCTCTAGAATGTAGGACGTGTTTTCCACATAGGCTAGTGGAAGAGGATTGAGTATCAAAATCACCTTTACACAAAGCAATTCACTCCATTATGATTTATCACGAAAATGTTTTTTAAGTAGCAAAATACACGTAGGCTATAAACAAACACTTTATCATGTTAACCATTCATTCATTCATTATTCCATTCATTCATTCATTTTAGGAATTATCTTCAATTTGAAAAAGAACAGGTTAAATCAAAAACAACAAAAGTTATTTATCTTTAGGTTTTCATTAAACGTAATTGATTAGCGTACTCAAAAGGCGTCTAAAAATAAAACGCAAACAGTAGTTGTTGTATTGACTGCATGATGTCTGTTTTTACAGTAATGAAGGATGAAAGTATCGACAGCAAAGGAAGACCGGTAGGATCACAACATATAATGTATTCTATAATACAATTGGAGCCATAAGTAAACAATCACATAATCATGCATTTGCAATTTTAGCATTTATTTTACATTTCAGGTTGTTTGCTTTGATAGATTAATAGTCCTTTCTATTGCACTTGATATATGAAGTAGCCTACTATTTTTGCTTAGACGTTGTTTTTGTTAATCAAGTTGTGCAGTAGTTTGGTTCAGTTACACTTACTACAGTAAAAAATTACTGCTCTTTTATTTTCAGTATAGATAGTTAACAATGTAAATGTTGAGACTATAATGTGAAATCATCTTACATTAGAACATAATGTTACTGTAACTGACTTCTTTGGGGAAATTTCATAAATTGGCAACCACAATGTTGAATAACAATACTGACATGTTCAGGTACATTGCTGATATACACATTGTACGTAAACAATATGTAAAGTATTTTCATAAATAAGTAAACTTTAACAAAGTTCACTGGTTTTAAAACTTCTTTAGCAAATGATAATAATACTAATAATAGCATTAGCCCTACTGAAAAAAATGTACACATTTTAAAACTATAACAAAAACAAAACATTGCTCATCTTGTGACATCCTCAGTGGAACTTAACCCCCATTTTAACAATCACTGCATTAACTGTTGTTGTTCAGTCTGAACCAAACTTAGTGATGTATATGGAAATTCTGTCAAGACAAGTCTAACCTGACAAGCTACATTTTTCTATTAACAGTCATGTGAACAGTGATTCAGGGATTTTAATTAACATTAAAGTGGTGAAAGTTCTTGAATGAGCAAGGTGGCTATGAGCTGATAAAGATGTGATAAAGAAGTGTTACAATGAAAAAAACTGAAGTTGACACAGAATTGTGAAACACTGCTTTTACTGCTACAAGTGCTACCTGAGGTCAAATGCATTGTATATTGAAGATGACCTTGAAGATCAGTCCTAAAATGTTCTCCCTCTGAAATAATTGAGGAATCCAGTATAAATTAAACTTCTGTATGTATGACAGCCTATTTTCCACTGTTATTACTTTCACTGGCTATCATTTCTGTACATTTGTCTCTTAAAGAGCTAAATGCACGACTATAGCTCTCAGCTCAAATGTTTTTGAAGACATTTTAGTCTGGAAACCCTGCTCACAATAGCGTATTCACAGCCACCCTGCTGGCGGAGCATTTATGGAGGGCAGGTGTCTTTGAAGTCTTGCATGTTTCAAAATGATGGTTGAGCTAGATGAGGCAAATCAGCCCATCAAAACAGTTGTGGTAACGCTGTCCAATAGTTTCAAAATTAACCAGAGGACTGTTCCCTACACTTCCCAATGAAGCGTACGTGGCCAGACTATATTCACAAAGTGAATATGGTCTGGTTACACCAGGCTAGCGAAATGTACCCCATCAGTGGGTTACTGTTTAAAACCTGTGTTCGCTGGAGGCTTGTGTTCTGAATGATTTGTTACTTTCAGGGGTCATAACACTATTGAAAGTCCAGAACAGGGCGAGAGGGTAGATAGCACCCTGGGGTTCAGCTGCATTGTATTTTAGTTCTCACCGGTAATCCTAATCGTGTCTCTTCACTGCAGGACGGCTCTGGTGAGCTGTGGGACTCAGTGAAGAAAGCAGCTGTTGTGATTGGCTCTGGCCTGCTTTTCTTGGCCGCGTTCGGGAACTCGTTGACATGGTAGCCCCCCCCCCCCTTTCCCCACCCTCCCAATATGCACTTCTCCTGTAGCCTACTGACCCTGAGAGATGCTAATGCTATGATTGCTACAACAGTAATGCGGACCAGCCATGCTAGACTGAAAGCACACATGAGCACTACAGCAGGATAACCCATGGCAGTTTACATCAGTACACAAAGAAATAAAGACTCAATATGGCAAGCATCCAGTGCTGCCCAACCTTAACTGTTACAGGCTACAGTGGAATGTCAAGTCAGGTTATTCAACCTTTCATCACAGTAGCACTTTCAAGGGCTTTTAATGCCTGCGTTTCATACAGGAAGCCACAACAGCAACATGATGGTTCACATGTTAGAAAAGCCAGCTTGTAAATATTACTGTACATTATTGCATACATTTACATTAACAAATTAATGTAATGAAATTGTAGTACTGAGTGATTCATCTATTTAAATGTTTAAATTATTTTTATATTCCAACCATTGCTGTTATGCTGTTATATGCCCTCAAGATGAATATTAATATTGTAATTTTGCTCACATACTTTGATGTCTCAAAGGATAAACCTTTTTTTTCTGTAATGTTGGATCTGATTGGTGATTCAGGCATCTGCAGAGATTCTGGGGCGCTTCAGGAGATTTCTGGCAAAACCTATGGACCAGGCTGTACGTGCATTACGAAGGCCATGATGCCGCCTTATTCTACTTGGGTGAGGGACTGTTTATCTCTTAACCCTCAAGCTGAGCTTGACTTGTCACTCAGTGGAGTTTTAACAAGCAAGGCAGAAACTGCAATAATATTGGACCACATTAGGTGTTTTTGTGAAGTTGTTGTTTATTGTTCAGGTATGTCACAATGGTCATACTCTACTGACTCAACCAATCGTGTACTGCATATTGACATGTTGGTTTGCAGACTGGATAGGGATTTGAGTGTACAGTGCATACTGTATTTGAAATGGCTTGGCTAAAAGGGGAAATCTGTGATTTCCTTTGGCTGTCAGAGAGACGACGACGCTCTGTTGATTTAGCAGCGAGCAACCACTACCACGCCCGCAAACACAACAACACAACTCCCTAACCTGTGGTGTCCCAGAGCACGAGCATTAGCGATCGACCTCCCTGAAATGACCCTGCATGCACCTTCTTCTGTGTTATCAAAGCAAGTCAGATTGCAGTAGAACATTTCATGTTTTGAGGGACGTTCTATACACAGTAGGCTGTTTAGCTTAGTTATGTTTGATTTAGACAGAAAAGTAAGATGTGTGACTGAGGAAGCTAATGACATACTAGAGATCGAAGAGGAAATATTAGTGGCCAAAAAATAATGCCTCCTCGGTAGCTTGGAATTACTGTTGTAACAGTCCAATATGTCTGTCAGTTGAAAATGTGTTGTTATTATGTTATGAATATATTTTGATGCATTTTCCCATAACCTTTGTGTTTTTACTTATGTTTAAAAATATCGAAATTAATATTGATATTTTCACGGTGAATTTTTTCAATATCAAATTTGATCAATATCACGCACCCCTTATATACATGCACAGCCTTCACACTGTACCGAACTACAATGCCTAGTTATCAAGTCACTTCTGGTCCATTATCCGTCTCTGTTGTATCTGTGCTTATTGCTGTTCCTTTGCACTCTCTTCTTATGTCGACAGGGACAATGCTGTGTCCTACAGTAGCCTTCTGGGGAACCAATGCTCTTCTGCTAATTGTGGACATCACTGGAAAACCATCCTTCATCACTCGCTACCGCATCCAGGTGGACAAGAACAACCCGGTAAGCCGCGGGCCCAGATCCTTCACCAGTAGGGATAGAGCAGTGGCTCTTACAGTGTAGGGCGTGCCACAACATGCTTCAGGGGTGCTGAGATCATCGTAAAGGCAGGGTCCGTCATTCCCCACAACGCTTGCCAACTTTGAGCTCAAACCAAAACAAGTCCCTCAGAAGCTCCGTGCCACACACACTCTGCAACGCATTGCAAAGCCTATCTTGTTGTTGTTGTTGTTGTTGTTGTGTGTAGGTATGCACAACTTTGTTTGTATTCCTATTTCTGGAGCCAGGGCTTCAGCACAGAATAATAAACTAACAGAATTTTAGGATACATTTTGTGAATTTGACTACAGTGCCTTCTTAAGAATGTTGATGTTTATTTAGAATTTGTACTTTCGATGTGAATCTCCCTGCAACAGCTTTTTTTATTCCCATCTTTCACTTTTTATGTACAATATCATTTGTATACAAGGCTTTTGAAAGCAGGCTTTAAAGTTGACCAATACTTCCCATTCTGTTAGATGATGCTTGGCAACAGTTGGACATATTTTTAATGCTATATTAATCTTGTTTAGTAACTTCTGCAGTACGTGGATTAATGAATGATGAGCAGGTAAATCCAATCGTATATTAGTTTCTCCTGACATCTAAACATGCTGTTCCCTTTGCTTCCATCTATCCAAAGTCCACTAACTGTTGTTTGATTAGTGGATGTTTTCTAACGCTGGAAAGATAATGGAAGCCCTCTGAGATAACTGGAGGTTTAATGTACTGAATGTACCTATCAAACCATGTCATGTATGCTTAGGCTATGCTTAGACAGCCTTACTGTCTACCTGTATAGTGGCAGCAGTGGGTAGAGCTGGGTGACAGGTTATCAGAAAGCGATACAATCATGTACGGCACGTTAAGTGGCCGGTAGCTTAGATAAGTGCTATAAACGCAGTCCATTTATCATCAAACCTCACTTAATAGTTGATGTTCCCCTATCTATATTAATTTACAATATAGGTCCAAAGTTAAAATGAGTACAGCGGAACTCCTCTGCTCCGCTGTATAACTGAGTCTATCTGATGCTGTGCGTGACAAGAAGTAACCCCTAGATAACCATTTTGCCTCTAGCATCCTATAGCAATAACGCCATGACCCAAGTTATGCAAGAAACAATCTTATCAGTCATAACAACTGTGAGTCTAGGCAAATGTCAAGTGATGGATAAACATGTCGGACAACATGCTTTGATGTATACACTGTGTGTGCACACTAAACACGATGTGTATTTGTTATAATCACTCTCTCTCTCTCTGCCTGCAGGTGGACCCAGTGAAGCTTCGCCATGCTGCGTTGGTCGTGTTCTTCAACCATGTTTTCATCTCAGGAGCCATGGTGGTGGGGGTGTACCACTTCATGAGATGGAGGGGGGACCCTTGTGGTCCTGAGCTCCCAACCTTCCACTGGGGCTTGATGGACCTAGCCCTTTGCAGCCTCGTGGAGGAGGTTATGTTCTACTACTCACACAGGTTGGACATGGCCTGTGGGTATTGGTCTGGGCTAGTTGGAACTAGTGTTGGGTCGGGTTCTAGCTTATCAACTCAGATGGGTTGTTTGGTTTGGATTTGGGGGGGTTGGGTTTTAGAGTGGAGCTAGGTCTGGCTCTGAATATGGTCTGGGATCGTCTCTGGCTCCGCTTTGTACTTTGTCTGGGTTTATGAATGGTTCTTGTTCAGAGATGGGGGTTAAAGGCAAAGGTTAGTGAAGCAGGCGCAATGCTGAAGGAGGAGTATACTAGGTGGTGTGTGTGGTGGCTGGAGGTTGGAGTGGGGGTGGCTATTGAATGGGGGGATAAAGGTAAAGTTAGCGCTGAGGCTTTCCTGACTGTGTAAAGGAACAGGACAGAGTGGCCAAGTGTCACAAAGGTTGTAAATAACTGACGTCATTCTATATTCTCAGACTGTTCCACCATCCTGCACTTTACAAACACTTTCACAAACAGCATCATGAGTGGACTGCTCCCATCGGACTGGTCTCCATCTATGCCCACCCACTAGAACATGTGGTAATTTAAATATATAGTTGTTTTGAGAAGAATACAAAATACACAATGAAAGAAAATGCATACTGTATGTAGCTATCATAAGCCAGTTATCTTCAAATTACTGTATCTTCATGAAATAGCGCACAATATTGAAAACTATGTAAAGCCATACCGTCACTAAAGCCATTTTTTCCAACAGTCTGCAAAACATGTGAACGAAAGGGACATTGTGGCTTCAAATGTTTCTGTGAAGAAGCTTTAATCCTTCCCATTCCTCCCAGTTTTCCAACATGCTGCCGGCGGTGATGGGGCCAATGATCCTGGGCTCTCACCTGGCCACCACCAGCCTGTGGTATTGCCTGGCACTGGTCAGCACCTCCATCTCCCACTGTGGCTACCACCTACCCTTCCTCCCCTCGCCAGAGTTCCACGACTACCACCACCTCAAGTGAGTCCACTCTTCTTCAGTCTATAACAGCTGTTTCATAACACTGGTCCTGGAGGACCCCTGCTATGCACGTCTCCTTGCTCCAACACCTGGTTTCTAATCGTTCGGTGCCTGATGACAACTCGCTTGTTTGAATCAGGTGCTGGTTGAACACGCAGGGCAGGGCTATTCCAGGATGTAGACGCCATGACTCGCCCTACTCTGCCTATGATTAAGTCACTTAGCCCTTTCTGCTTATTGCGGTTACATTTAGGAGTTGGATTACCCTCTTTTTAAGATTAGTGATTACGTTTATGGGTTAGTTGAGTATAGATTCGTGGTTACGTTTAGGGGTTAGTTTACCCTCAATGATCATATGCACTATTCAAAGATTACCATTACCATACAGTAGCCTATATCCATTGTACATATGGCAGAAAGTTCAATCTTATATTAGTACTTTTTATATCGCCATTTCTGTTTCACATTCACCATATTGGTGTAAAGTGATTAGCAGAAAAACACACGCATGCGTATATGTTTTATTTTTGCTTGCAACGCTAGAAAATGTATTTTGTTGTTTTAGCATGTCTTTAGCTGTTTGGCTGTTATGCCTGTTTTACTCAGCATTTAGCACCAGGGGATTTCATGTGTTTCTGGTGAAGACCCCTTGTGTTCCTATTTACAGAGCCAGGCCATCAGATTATATTTTTTAAATCATGCACAGAGAATGGGCAGTTAGTCGACCGTGATGATATATTTTGTGACATAATGTGACAAATAATGTGACAATAATGACAATGTGTACTGGCTTACAATTTCGTAACTATACCATGCTATTTTGAATGGGTTAAAGACTGGCATGTATTAAGTCAGTACTGATATTGAAGTTACAGCTATCATTTCTAATTTGTTGCAGGTTTAACCAGTGTTTTGGAGTCCTGGGTGTGTTGGACAGACTCCACAGTACCGATGCCAAGTTCAGACAGACCAAGCATTATGAGCGCCACATATTGCTAACCAGCCTCACCCCACTGAGTGAGAGCATTCCAGATGAACCCAAGAAGTCCCAGTGATGACCTCTAAGCTACCAGCCCTTGGCCCAAAAATGTGTCTTTTGATGTGAAGTGTGTCCCTTTTATGACAACCCTCTACCTTCCAACCAGTTTAAAATGGTATTTAACATTTGAAATGCTTTGTGGATGCACACATGCTACCGTTAAGCATTCCCTTACATATATTTGCGTATTTAACCATTTACAACTGTTGTTAGATTCAAATGCACTTAATTGTAAATTGCATCCATTAGAAATACCCTGCTGTCCCCAATTATGTAGAATAACTCTCTAAATGCTGCATGGTTACTTAAAAGTAGCCATTTTTGGTGTCTTGGAGAACTATGTCACTGTTTCTCATGTCTAGACTGGTGTTATGGACAATGCATCATTGCTGGCAGGATACTAGTATCCTAATCAATCTTAAGATTATAACAAAACATCAAGACACCAGTCATGTTAGGAGTGACTCCAGATATGACACGGTCGGTGGTAACTCTGCTATGCAAGCTTGTTATCCAAACACGTTTTTTTGTTTCCTCTCCAGTTTACCAGTATAGACATTGTGGTAGGAGATGACTTTACTATGCAGACCTCATCTCTCAGATGTTGGGAGAGAGTTAAATTGAATAAAGAATACTTACTAAGCTAATATGTAGTAGGTATGTACTATGTATGCACTTGATACGTCCTTGGACAATTAAAGGGTGGTCCAGCAAAGGTGATCCTCAGAGTAATTAACTGAAATAATTAAAGAAATGTGTGTGCTTACTTGCATACTAGAATTTTATATTTCTGTAAAATGTTTCATTATAATGCTGGATTGTACTTCTGCTGTAGAAAAGCTGCTCAAAGATTAGTCTTTTATGGCCCTAAACTTTTTTTTATTCTTAATTTTAAACAGTCCCTTAAATGTGTTATTCTTGATCTATTACTTTTAATTATTTTTACTAGTGGTATAAAGGGATTGTTAAAGTATTTAAGCTCATTGTGTAGCACAATTGGTTAGCATGTCTGATTAATATTTTCATAAAGGTGTAAAGTAAAAATCAACCTCAAGAGAAAATTGAAAGTACATAGTACAAAGTTACCATTTCAAATTAGCAGTTTCCTACAAATGTTATCTTTTTAATGAAACGTGCTTACAAATAAAAACAGGAAATGTGTAAAACATTTTGTGAAAGTAATTCTGCACCCTATGCAACCACCGATTTCACTCAGACTATAAATAATCACTCTCACAAATGTTTAAGGTTTTTTTGTCCATTTTGTGTTTTTTTTTTTTATTTATTAAAAGGAAAAGCATAATTACTACAAATTACAAATAACACTAATAGCGAATCACATCAGCCTACAAAGCAGATATTATGAATATTAAATGTTATAATACAAGATCTCATTCAAGTATTTTACATTTTCCATTTTATATATTTTTTTTATCAATTTTTTCCTAATTTTTCCTCATGACAAGCCTAGAATATTGTAATGATAATGAACTATTAACACATTTTTTTTTAATGGTTCATATAGAGCTAGTTATTTATATGGCTTTATGGAAATGTTTCCTCCAGACATGACCAGCCATATTCCACCAAGGGACATCACAAACCTAAGACAACTCTTCCTCTCCATATCACTGTCTTCTCTTCGACTCCTATCCCATCATCCACCTCTCTAGTGTCCCGTCAGCCGGCAATGTCCGTGAGAAACTGTCAAGTGGCGGGCATGGCGCCCCCGGAGTTTGTTTGCAGCGCTAGCCACAGCTCAGCAAAGAGCCAGTCATGTTGCTGAACATCAAGGCCACCTGGCTGCCCTCTTCTCTCATCCTAGTTCCAGAGAGCAGTGATGGCAAGGAGGTTATGGGGGAAGGGGCACGTGGCTGTCAGAATGAGAGCCCCAACTAGTGCCCTCTGCTGGGCTGTACACCAGCATTGCCATTACAATGACGCTCTTAGTGACTTGATTTTGCCCCCTCCCCTTGATTTGACAGTTTGTGTTTTTACTTTAATCCTCGCGTAAACAAATTTATAAGTGAATGATGTGTCAATTATAAAACTCTGGAATCATCCCAAAGCTCCCTGTAGTTAAGCCAACAAGACAGGGGAAAAATAATAATAAAAAGCTTAAAACAATTATGTTCCGGTTTTCCCCCCTCTAATGACAATGGTAGCTTCAAATAAACAAATAAAATAAAAGTTAAGCAAACAAAGATGGACATAACAATTAGACACCCTAACATCCGAGAACAACCAACCAAATCATCCGAATACAGGACTTTTCAAATTGAGAGTAAAACTGGTAATTAATGAGAAAGGCCAATTATGTAAACTAAGAATTTTAAAACGAAGCGCCGTTCACTGAATAGTTGCAATATTTAAATTATGCTCAGTTAACACACGTTTTGTTTCAGAACAAACATCAGTAAAATGCTGGCAGTACAACATTATTAACCAACATTTTCCTGTAAACTAAAGTCATTCTCCATTAATTTTTTTCACTTGAAAATCTATCAATTAGGTAGGGTTGACTATAACAACTTGCCATCAACTGTGATATTTCAAACCTTTACATTTCTTTGTTCAGGTATAAGAACTTTTTTTTTTGTTGCCATTTCAACAGATGCCTACATCTGATTTGACCATTTCCCTTTTGCATAAAGCAGACTAATGCAGACAAACCCCAACTCTAAAACATAGCTAGAAACAAATCTGATTGAAAATTAAAAAGCAATTAAAGATAATCATAAAAGACCATAAAAATTAAAATGAGTACGCACGCGTGTAAGGCGAATATATCATCTGTTCTATAAACAATAACACGTAGCAGGGAGTAATCATTTCTCTTCATCTGTCAAATTCACATTTACATTAGCGGAGGAAAAACAAATCTTGTCTATTTGATATCATCAGTACTTGACTTGGACAAAGTGATGATTATCCGCAGTTTATTTTACTCTGAATCAATGGCAGTCTGCTCAGACAGTGTGTAGAGACCAGACGTTGTCCCCCGCCGCCATATTTCCTTGACTGGAACGGCCTCTCCACACTGAGGCAGGTGTGCATTTGTTTCCTATTGAGCTTCATCGTGTTATCCGTTTGTGTAGAAACCTGGAGCGGTGGCGAGCGTGACTGGGGTCAGGCTGGGGGGCCCGGCCCTCTGCACAGGCATCTCTCCCATACAGTACCCACAGAGCACCAGCCTTCCTCTGATAACCTTTGTTTCTTCAAGTAATCCGCATCGACAATTCCAGTCATTTAGTCACTGTGTTGGTCAAGGGATGGATGTTGAACAAATAGAAGGCTGGATACAAGCAGTCCACTTTTCTTTTGGGGGTGAAGGGGGTGGGGTTAAAGAGTTTGAAGGGGCAGGCGATGTGTACACCCCTCCTCTTCTGGGTTCAAGCACAATAAGCCAAGGCTTGCATTACTCATGGATGACAGGATTTGTAACAGGCCATGACACTTGGAAGACTGTTCAGAGAAGTGACAGCAGAGGGGACGGTGGGGAAGAAAAGATTGGGCAGATATTTGGTGCCACCTAGTGGCTTCTGCGTAGAGGGTCAACCAATATTGCATGAGTTGTGATTCCAATGCTGTACAATTGACATTAAGGTGGCGGGCACAAGTTATAAGCAGTAAAACCATTAAAATAAGGCAAAGTTCAATGATCATGTCCATTGTGAAGGATTATTTCCCCCCTTAATTTTAGTATTTGGTTTTTATTTTATTTTCCCACCCTCCTTTGTCCAGCTCAAAAAAGTAAATCAGAAATGTATCTGACAATTTTTCATTGTTTCCAATCCCACCACTCAACGTAAATGAATTAGCCTCCATACATTTGACACGTGAGTAAAGAATCATGTTATGTTTTCAGCCAGCGGGATAGTTCCAATCTAGATAGATGGGTTCATTGATCGAAAGGGGGGCCTGCAGATTTGACCACGCTGTCCTAAGAATTTCCCCACAAGCAGCCTGCCATCATTTATAAAAAGACAAAAACGTAGGGATGCACAGGCACATGGTCCAGTCCATCAGCTTTAACCTCATGAAGACAAATTATTTCTTTCTCACAATTTCTTTTTTTCGTAAATATAATGGCAGAGCTGTACATTTTTTTCTCTTTGTCGTTTTAACCTCAAATCATAATTTTCTCAGGAAGATGGGAGGAAAAAAAAAATGCAGTTGCACCCCTTTCCCCTCTTGTGGTGCACAGAGAACCGGTGAACAGCGGAGTTGATCTGTGTGGCATGGCCCGGTCAATTACTTGGGTGCCTTGGGGTTTGGTGCAGGGGCAGCAGCCTTCTGGCTGCTGGTCTTGGCTCCCTCCCTGCTGACAGGACCCTGGGCCCCAGAGCCACCAGGGGCTCCAAGGGCCCCAGAGCCACCAGGAGCTCCAGGTGCGTGGCTGGGGCCACAGCTGGCTTGGCTATGAGGCCGGCTGGAGGGCTGGGAGGGGTGTCGGCGCCGGCCGTCCCCGCTAGACGAGTGTCTCCTGCGTCCCCCTTCTTCAATGGGGGGCTGGAACCAACAGGGAACGTGTTACTACCTTACCGTGTGAATGTGAGGAAGTGGCTGCATTGTAATTAATAAACAAGCAGCAAACATTACATATCAAGTTGACTCTAAAACGTGCGAGTGTTTACAGCTTCATTCATATTCTACTTACATCAATTCTGAAATCTTCTAGACGCTTAAACTTGCTCAGGTGCTCCTGTAACTTGGGATCAATTTCCATGCTCTTAGCTTTAGAGTATTTAAGGAAGGCCCAGAATTTCTCCAGTCCGTACAGCTGACCTGTGAATGACAAAAACAAGATGCAACTATTCTTTGCAGATCACCTACAGTATTTCTAGCACATTTAGGCTGGATGGTGGCCATTGATACAGCAATACTAGGAAAAAGTTACAATCTATAGCAACACATGTTGAGTCAGGGTTCGGGTATAGTAAAACTCACCAGCTTCATAGTCTTTGACGGTCTCCTCTTGAAAGTCCTTGAAGATGTCTGGTCTGAACTTTCTCTCCAGACCGTAGCTGTAGTACCTGAACAAGCACTCCAAACCGTACCTGAAGCACACATGCTTTTACTATTAAAGTGTAACTGCACCTTATTGAGTGTTGGTCTATCATAGAAAATCCCTATAAAATAAATGTACGTGCGTGATTGTAACGTGACAAAGAGGGCATGAATACTTTAGCAAGCCAATGTATATCTCGTAGCACACTAGCACAATGAACGCAAAGCTGATTATATATCCGTATTAGTACTGGCGGGGCGGTCACAATCCACCAGCAATCCTCAGTGTGTGAAGCACGGTCAAGAAAAGACAACTGAAAACGCTGGCACTTTAGCTCTGCGTTCAGCCCTGTTCTGTTCACTTTGCTTTTTTTTTTTAAATGCAAGCTTCCAGGTTTTATTTGATGGGATTCAACATGCCACGTGAAAACTCAACATTCAGCGCTTCAAACCGGAGATATGGGGAATCATTATATTGAAAACTAACGTAATGATCGTTAAACTTTGCAACGAACCTACAGTTCACGTGCGTGGTGAACCGTGGGGGGTGATCTGTAAGGGTCACGGATCAATGATGATCCGTTACACCACTAATACATTATAGAAACAAACCAAATAGTAAAAGTAGTACTAATTTATTGAAAAAAGTTTAAGGATTATTTAGAGTATTAAAAAAACATTACTATAGTAACTATAAAATATTTGCATTGCTTTATATAGAACTATTGCTTTCTACGTTACTGCATATATGTTCATCTGGAACAGATACACAAGTGTGTTTCACCACAGAGAACATAGGGAGGCCACTAGCCAGGAGCCATACCTGTAACCCTCTTTTCCATCCTCCACCACCAACTGTCTGAATTCCTCATACATCTTCCTGTTGAAGTGATCCCTCAGGAAAAACGACCAGAAACGGAACAGCGTGTTCATCTCCTGCGATTGGCCGATTCCCAGCCTCTTCCGCTCTGCGATGGGTGGAGATTGGACAGAGATAAAAGGAGGTATTAAACCAAGACGTGCTGTTGAGTTGAGGAACTTTAATTGTACTCATTCTAAGTCGCTTTGGATAAAAAGATCTGATAAATCACCAACCGGTATTTGTAATTGAGATGCTGCTTTATTAGATTTACATAATTGACATTAAAAGGTACGTTTGCTGGGGAGTGCTTCAGTGAGGTGTTGTGTAATTCATCAGTTATTATCAGTTAGTGAGTTTCACCAAGTAGAAATACCAACAAAGCAACAAGCTTTAAATATAAAAATGTTAGCAAATGGTGGGTTCCTGGAATTATTTGTCATGGCTGCAGGATGCATCCCAATGTGTTTTTTCCTGGTTAAATAGCAGGTAAATAATAATCCTAGTATCCTCAATGACTCACCATTAAGACAGCGTCTGCGGTACTTGTGGTAAACGTGTTGCGTAAAGCCGTTCTCTTTGAGCAGCTCGTGGGAGGGGTGCTGGAACTTGGGGAGGGACTGTGGTGTGCAGCCGATGTTACCCAGGGCAGGGGTCCCCTCCGACGGGCTAGCGTTGGAGCTGGAGCGGGCCGAGAACAGACAGTTAGTAACCAACACGTGACAACCGCCGGCGACTGGATCTGGAGAACGGCCGCGCGTCTCTCACCTGACGGAAGCAGTGCGCGAGCGGTGCTCCCTGGAGTCCATCACCCAGCCGACGTGACACTCCATGGGAGGGTTGGAGCTGTGTCGAGTCTTTCTTTTCCGCGGGGTCTAGAGAAGGCATGCTCATTAAGTAAAACAGTAAGGTTGAGGGGAGGAAGGACCTCTTTCAGTCTCTCTTTCACGGACTAATAACTGAATTGCCATGCTCTATATACTGAATGGCTAAACATGCCACCAGAATGTTTGTGTAAAAAGGTACAGACAGCATGACGACAATAATCCAATTGGGAATTAATGTGATTTTTCACAAAGGTACTACGCACGTCAGACTAGTGGTTTAACTTTTCTATGGGGAACTAACTTCTTTACATGTGTATGTGGCTATTATTCAAGTCACTGACAATGTGGCACTTAGTGACTGGAGACATTTTTTGAGACCTAATCTAACACAATGTACAGCATCATTTTGAATGGCAAATCTAATTTGAACATTTATACATGCTGCAAATACAATTCCCTGACATTCCTGATTCAACCCAAGCAAACGATACAACTCCCTGACTTTTTTTTAAATGCCATACTCATGGGCAGCAGGCTCAAGGAAAACAAACATGTTTAAAAGAAAGAAGCTGGACGGCAACAGACAATGGCCAAACCACACGGTTCTGACCAGCAGCATGCGCGTGTGTGTGTTCACCTTGGCGTCGACGGGCCGGCTCTCCTTCACCACGGGGTAGAAGCGCGGCGTCATGCCAGAGTCCTTGCGGTGGGGCGTGCGAGGCGTGCGGGGCGTTCGTGCGCTGCTGCGGTAGTTGGGCGAGTCGGGCACGGCGGTGGGCAGCGAGCGGGCCATGGCGGAAGGTTCCGGGGCCCCGAAGAGCTTGTTTGCCAAGGCGTCTGTGGGGACTGCAGAGGAGGTGGGTGGTTAGGGGACACTGCTGCTGTGAACAATTAGATACCTGCCTGATTGGGAGGGTAACTACTTACTCTGCTGGGGTCTCGGGGGTCCGGGGGGAACCTCCTGGTTGGGGTCAACGGGTGGCTCAGGCGTCAGGCAGTCAAACTGTTCCCTGCTGATCAGGTGAACCTTCTTGAAGTTCTCCACCTCTTGCTGCAAACACAACAACATCCATAGGTCACAAGATGGCAGCCTAGACATTTACATTTTCATTAAAGGCTTATGAGACATACACAGTAAAATTATGTATTTTTAACTAATAAAAAAGTAAAAGTAAACGCAAACCCATAAGTATACAAAAGAAAAGAAAGTACGCATTAGCCAGTAACGCACCTTTTCTGGAAAAATTTAGTGCGATAAACACAACAGCAGAACATTGTTACCAGGGCAACCTTTCCCCACTTCATCTCGACTCTATGACGAATGAACCAACTCCACGTGGCTGAACAAACAGACCAGGCAGATGCCCTGAAAGTTCTCCACGCTAACACCAGCTGATGGCCACCTGCTCCAAACTCATTCTATGTACAAACCCTTACATTACATAGAACATCAAACACAATGCCTAATGGTTTGTGTGTTTGACGATTAGTTTATTAGTTTAACGCCAAGAGCTTCCCTGTATATATCCTACCCATACTAAGCTGTACACTAACAGCACCCTCCTGATTAGCGTGACAGTGGTTGGGTGAAATTCAGCTCCTCTGTCTGGCCCAGTTGTGGACGCTATAATTGTACGCTTTAATAAATAACTGTACCTTCAGTACAAGATGCCTAAATGGCATTCTACACATCAAGACCAGGGTTGTACATTAGCAACTCAACGAGCATCACTCACACTATTCCCTGCGTTGAACCAACAGCCTGATCTCTGAACGTCCATCTTGTGGTTTTGCTTCCCCTAGAATCCCGCCTGCTAGACCTCTCAGGCCGAGGCCTTGTGCCTGGGGTTCATTTATAAACAAGGGGCTGACTGTGTGCTGGCAGCAGGTGAAAGACCCAAGTTCAACAATGCCACAATGGACACTGGTGACAACAAAACGCAGGACAGGAGCTTTCTGTACTGTGGGGTTCACCATATCCAGAAACAACTTAAGCTAAAGCAGAATAATATACCTATACCTCAACTGGTCTAGAGCAGAAGCACCTATAACAGGAGAACACACAAACACACCACTGGAAAACCAGTCAGGTGACAACACTTTCTGTTGCCGTTAAATCACACTACTCAGCATTTAACTTTATACTAAATGTTTCATCTTTTTAAATATACAATACAACCCCACCATTGTGATAATATAGTAAGGACAGGTACAAAATGCCCTCGCTATATCTTTGCAACAACAAACCGCCCATGAATGAAACTCACATCGTGGCGTTCACTTCATTGCGCTCCACACAGTATCAGAATGCAGTTGCATAATGTAAATGTAAATGCGGCCAAAATACAATACATTGTATTTTGCAATTAAACACTGGAATCAAGGTATGTGATCTTACTGGAGTGAAATATTACTCTCCAAATATCCCAACAACACGGAAGCACCGGAAGTCACCCACTACAGCGACAGACACATAAATTCTAGCGAGTGGCTAAAGAGCCTCTCCTACATGTAGCCGTTAAGCTGTTATGCTAACGTTAACATCTTAACGTTCTGCTGACTTTATGTAGTCTACCTGCCTAGCTAGCGAACACGCTGGCCGTTTCCTATACACCCCCACACGTGCGGACACACACACAGTATGCCGTTCGACCGAATAATTGTAAGTATTTACTTTTAAGTATTGCTGTTACATAATGTTGTGTGCAATTGTTTGCCATGTAAAAGAGTGTAAGTTGTGGATAATTAAGTCGTTTTTTTTGTAAGAAGGGTATGCTAAGTTAACAGGTCCCCACGCAATAGTCCACGCTAGTTTCAGCTGTGCTACGGTATGGCGGTATGTGAAAAATGAACACAAAGCCACTAGAATACCCTCGTCGTTGCCATGGCGGTGAGCTCACCTTGATGGTGGCGTACTCGGGTTCGTAGGTGTCGTCCCACAGGTCCTGCTCGTAGTAGAAGAGGCCATCGTTGATCACCTTGACCAGCTCGCTCGTCAGCTTGGAGCGCGAGACGTGGTGGCCCGTGCGGTCACCGCCCGGGTGCTTGCGCAGGTACGGCGGGGTCTGCGTCACGATCAGGATCTTGTTGACGTCGCTGTCATCCAGCTCACCGTCCGAGTCCTCGTCCGACCAGTCCGTGAAGGTGTTGCGCCGGCCGTCTATCTGCTCCATCTCCTCGTCGAACATGAAGTCCAGCTCCTCTGGCTCGTCTGGCTCCGCCCCCTCCTGCTTGACATACAGGGGTTTAAAGTTATTTGATTTTATATAAGAAAAGCACAATAACCCCATACATGCACAAAGCAGAGGATGGATGTAGTGGAAGATCTTAGGAAAACAACAGACTACTAGGTTCCAGATTGCATTACATTCTTTCTAAATATATTCAATTTATGAATGCAGTCACTATATAAATCTATATATACACACAACTGTGCCCTCTGGAGGACAGTATGTGTAGTGGCAGCAGGAAATGTACCTTTGCTCCTGAGGCGGCAGGGGAGGGTGAAGGACCAGACTGAGGCACTGGGGAGCGATCCAAATCGTCCTTCTCCTTTTGCTGAAACAACGGGATCTACATCAGTCAACCAACACCGGCCAGAGAGGGTGGAGGAGCAGATGGAAGACAGGATGGTTGGATGAGTGGATGGACAAAGAGCCCAAGGTGAATGTACCATGTTCAACCTCCCATTACATCTTACAGTAGCCTACACTGAGCACCAACAGAACTAAAACATTAAAGCCACATTGCGTCGTTCTGGTGTTATTTCACTACATACACGTTATACTATGTATTTTAAATACAAAGGGTTAAGAAAATGACTGGGTAGATGGAAAATCACGCATGCGTTGACCACAGAGCACACAATCAATACAAGGGTGAAGTCATAGATCGATGGCTTTACTGAGCCACCTTGGATTCTCCACCGACCTTGTGTCTTGCTGGGGAGGGCCTCGGCCTCTTCTTGACCTCAATCCAGGACTCAGAGTCCAGGTCTGGGAGGCTAGCAGACAGGCCCTTTGGCATAGTCTTCAGATTGGAGGTGTCCTGGTCTGACTTGGCCAGCATGGCCGAGGAGGACCTGGGAGATCCTGGAGCACAGACGGGTTTACTCGCAACTGTAGCAACAGGTTCTACAGAACACTAGGGCTGCTCAATTATAGAAAACGATTAGACTTTCTTTTTTAAAATCACCATTATGTAACACAATATCTCATTGACTCTGGAAAGATGTTGCAGTTATTGCACGTAAAAAACAATGAAACAAATCAACATCTCATAGATCAACTGACAACTAATCGTCCCGGTACTAGTTTCTATCAGCGCTGAGATCAGAGGCATACGTGCTCTCTCCATGAGGTTTAGTCAGAGAAGAGACATGAGGAACTCATCACTTCTGCAGCACGGCGGCATTGCTTAAGCGTAGAGCAGGGTGCAGGCTGCATGGGTTCGTTATCAGGCTTCTAACGACCCATTCATTAGAATCAGGTGTGTTGGAGCAGGGAGACATCTAAAACATGCAGGGCACCGGCCCTGCAGAACCAGGAATGCCCACCCCTGGGATAGGTGGAACCAACAGCATAAGCACCCCCCCCCTCCCCCAAACTGGCTTACATGGCAGCCATAAATTCATCAAGCGTTGTGAGTGAGCTCGTACCTGAATGATCCGTTATCTGTCTGGGGACAAACTCGGGACAGTTGATGAGCTGGGAGAAGTCTGTCTGGGTGTGGTCTGGCACCATAAAGCCTGACAGAGGCCATTTCTCTGGCTCCACCTTACGGCGGATCTTCATATCAATGATCTCCACCTCCTTGCTGTCCTTCAAAGCCTGACCGGAGAGCAGGTATTTAAGATACAATCTTAACACACGTCAATATGTTCCACTGTCATTTGGCCGACATTAGGAAGATGCTACAAATGAGTGAGACTAGTAAATGTAAAGCATACCTTACTGCTCCCTGTCATAAGGATGTAGGTTCCATCCACAACTTGCATGACCTCTACCTGCTCATTAATGTTTTACCTAGACCTACCAAACCCTACCAAAAGGTTGCAATTAAGTTCTGTAGAGCACATTCGCTTCTCTTTGTAATTACAGAATCTGTTTCGGTTTTTCATAGCTGATCTGGCCGTGCATACATTTTAGTGCATGTGTGTGGGGGCCCAAGAGGCATTCATTTTGGTCTGAGATGCTGGGGCTTAGGGTGACACCTAGTGGCAGGCAAGGTCATAAAGAATTACTTTAATTACATAAGATGGCTATTACCTAAAAACAAACAATTTAGAACCATGATATTGCTGTCACAATTTTAACTAAAATTAGCAAAATATCTTAAATTCAGTCTGATTTCTCAGATGAGTTATTTCAGCCACAACAGCGACGTTGAAAGAAACAATACTGTAAAGTAACTAACTTAGCTAACCAACGTCAAATCGGTACATCAAGTTAAAGTGAAGTTGACATAGATAAGCGCAAGATAGCTGAACAGTGAATTACCTGCAGGATCAGGTTGACGTCAGTGGTCAATGCCTGGACCCTGTGGAAGCTGGCGATCAGTGCAATAGGCAGGAAGCCCTCCTGGTCCATCTTCCTCCTCAAGAAGAAGTCTCTCTCCAGGTTGTCCAAGCTGAAATAGTACTCACTAGACGGGACAAAGAGTGGCGGAATCATTAACATTTAGCAACTTGCCTGGATGGAAGCTTTTGTTGTGCAGGTCAAAATTTGACTGAAAACATACACACACTTAACAGATATGTCTAAATAAACAGATCTGGAAAGTATTCACAGTGCTTCACTTTTTCCACATTCAGTTATGTTACAGCCTTATTCCAAAATAGATTAATAATTGTTTTCCTTAAAATTCAACACACAATACCCCATAATAAAGTGAAATACATTTTTTTAGTGTAATACATATAAGTATAATAATAATAATAAAATCACATGTACATTGGCACCTCTGGTGCTGAGTGTGCTGCGTGCAGTACCGTACTTTCAGAACTGCTAGCTAGCTAGCCAACATGCAAATTATTACTTTTCTAGTGCGAAAAGTAAATATTTTATTTACATCAATGTTGTGCGTGTCAAACAGAAATGGTGATTGAAAAAGTACTAATGGCAGTTTTCGCTGTCTGTAGAACCAAATAATTGTGGTATACAGATAACCCTAACATCTAACTGGTAGAATTTGATCATTTTAATTCAAGTGTAAACTACCCCATACATGTATTCACTAATCTTAACCAGAGGGTAATAGATATAACTCCTAAAAGTAACTACAATAAGCAGCAAGGATGTCGCCATAGTAACACTAGTAATTTCACTTTTTAAAACATACTGCCACTAGTTTCAGTCTTGCAGAACATCAGATGATCCATATACTGCCCAGCGATTTCTGTTTGTATTGCATTTTGTGTATGCGTACGGATTCACTGTAGGGATGGTATTGACCACGTGCCTGGTCAAGGTGCCTGGTTTCCTTCCTAAACCCCTTCTTCCCGGATCGCGCAGTTTGGCCGGGAGGCTAGCTCTAGGAAGAGTCCTGGTTGTGCCAAACTTCTTCTATTTACGGATGGAGGCCACTGTGCTCATTCAGACCTTCAATGCTGCAGAGATATTTCTGTAGCCTTCCCCATAATTGTGCCTCGATACAATCTCGGAGGTCTACATACAATTCCTTGGACTTCAAGGCTTCGTTTGTGCTCTGACAGACAGTTGTAGACCTTTCCAAATAATGTCCAAACAACTGAATTTGCTACAGGTGGACTCCAATCAAGTTGTAGAAACATCTTAAGGATGATCAGTGGAAACCATACACCTATTATTAGATAGACACAGTGAAGAAAATGGCGGCTCGAGCTTACCAAGTAATTGCTCATTGTTGCAGTGAAGTGCGATATTCTAATTTAGCGTGTCACCATATTGGCAAAGTGGCTCTTTTGACACATGTGCAGTGCAAACAGAAGATTATGTTGCAACCTGCGACATTGGAGTTCCCGACCTCAAGCCTCGTGCATGTGCATCGTAGTACAACATAAAATAACAGGAATTTTTGTTTTGGACTGGACTGTTATATTTGTAGGCATGAGCGTTGGAATATGATTATTACATCTAAATAATTCCCGTAGCTATTAGTACATGACAACAATTGTTCAAACTGGCTTTATTGACATTGTTAGAACATACATGTACATAAGCATCAAGATATTATGAAGCACCATATGAACCAAGTGCGGCACCTGGAAAAAGGTTTGCGGAGCGGTTAAATCGATAAATAATTTATGAATGTGGTTGGTCCTATAGGCTGTAGTACCCGTCGGCACACATCACAACAAGCCTAGAGTCAGACCCTGCCCCCCTGGTGGGAACAGGCTGTGCCTGAGCTCCATTTTGAGTGTCATGGCAAAGGCACAAGTAGCAGGCAGAAGTGCGGTGCTTCTCTACAAGTGAATACGTATCAGAAATTCCCGATGGCGAATGCATACGCCCACCAACAAATGTGTGATAGGCAAGGTAATATTAATGGCAGTTTTGTGGAAAAAATGCTGAGCAAGAAGAAACGTCAAAAACAGTCCCGAAGAAAAGTAGCACTTCAGTGTAGGCTATTTTGGGCTTGAGACGATAATGTGTAACTAATTAAGCTATTGTTAAAGGTGACGTGCTGAGATGATACTTGGAGAAACTTTAACAAGGCAGTCAGCGTTCAGTTCACAAGACGCAATTATTTTTAAAAGTAAGAAACGTACTAGGGCTGCACGATGAACCGCATCGCAAACGAAATCGTGATGTGGCGTAACCGCAAAAGCCTGCATTTATTTATAAATAATCTTCACGCACTGCATGCATGAAAACCTGCGTGTATTTGCTGCATGCAAGGGCAACACCCATAATAAAAGATGACCAGTCAGACATTTAGACATAAGTCTCCTGTCTGTCAATTTAGGCCCCCCTGCCTTGAGAAGCGCAACAGGTTATAAAATCCACACCAACCGGGGAAAAGCTATTAACTATTTGCTTTGCGTGAAGCCGGCTCGTTGCCTGTCTATTTTTGTCTCCTTAATGGCTCGGTTAAGGTTTCCGTGTTCGGGCAGATATAAAACGCTATCTTCCTCGTCTTCCTCTATATTACATATTATTTAGAAAATTGATGCAAACTAGCATGCAGAGGCTGAATTGATGCCAGAGAAAAATTCAATAGGCCCCATGTTGTTTGGTGTTATATTGACATCAGTGATGTTGCAGAAAGATAACCTGCCAATGCTGAGAATAGGTAGACTTATCGAATGTCCCGTCAGAGTTACGACCGCTATGTCTGTGGCACCATGCTCAAAAAAAAACATAATAGCCTGGGTTCAATTGGCAGTGTTAACGTCATACACAGCCTTAATCAAATACCTGTTTACTTTTATTTTAATGTTTGAAGAGCTAAGAAGAATTTCAGAAAATAATCGTAATTTTTATTTTAAGGGTGCTGAAATGCTGAAACAGGTGTATAGTAATAGGTGAATAGAAGATAAGAGAATATTTAGTCACATTATGGATACTCTGTTCCCATCAGCACCATAATCAACCAACAGAATTTAAACAAATGATCATATTATACAAGTGAGAAAGTCTCTAACTCATGCACAAGCAAGAAGTTAAAATGGTCCAAATAAAATAAAGTACGACCCTCAAACGTCCACCTTAGGTTAACTGTTAGGGTCTTGAGCTTTAAACCAAAACTTTGTCTGCGTTTCAGTGCTTGGATCAGAGGTGTGCATGTTCTCTCCATGATCAGTCAGAGAAGAGACATGGAACTTATCACATCCCAACAGCCAGATGTTGAGTTAACCGAAAATATTCCGTCATTGACTGTATATTTTTTAACAATGACGAAAAAATCTGAAGGCCGTCCGTTAATTTGACAGATTACTAAATTTACTAATACTGAAGCTGGACGCCAATTTTCTAGTCTTTAATTGTTAAATCAAACTACGCTGCAATCGTCACTAGAGCGAGTGTTTGTAATAGGCACGCTCATTTGTAAAGCAGGTCATTTTAATTACTAAATAAAAGGCACAGACACCGCCCCTTTCTAAGGTGCAGTGATGTAAGTTATAAATATAAGCATATACATTTTTCCTAATTTATTTTTTTATATTTTTTAACTATCAAACTAAAAAAATTCTATAATCTCTTAAATCTATATTCTAAAATCTATCAAATTAAATAAATTACTATAGGGAGGCTAGGCAGTACTTAAATGTTATGCCCATTCTCCCCTACTCACGTGTTTCCTTAAATTTTCTCCATAACCCCTGTGCGTACACCTGCTTTTGTCTAGTCATATTGATCTGCAATAACGGCATCAGCAAATGCAGTCTGTAAAAATGGTCCCACTTCGTCTGTCAATAGCTACTTTGAGGTTATAGAGTTTATAGCCTACCTACTATAATGAAAGAACTCTTCTGAAGTGGTGTGCAGGATTTAATAAATATTTGCGCAAAGATGGACGGCGATTGTCGTCAGCTACCGAACAACCAGTAGGCACTGTATACTAGGGATGTGCGCGACTAGTCGGTTAAACGATTAAACATTTCAAGCCTCGCTAGTTGGCACCACAAAAACTAGTATAATTAAACGTATAATTTTATTTTGGAAAGTAGTCTTGTACACTGAGTCAGTCTCTCCCTGTCTGCACGCGAAACACTGTTGTCGCTATAAATTTGGAATGGATTGGAATAAACGATTTCATTGTGGCGAAACTGCGGGGACAGACACGGCTCACAGCGGAGAAACTAACAGATTGTCAAACCCCGCTCCCACAACTCGAGTTAACTTTTGAAGCACAGCTAGAAACAGATACTCACCTGTTCTTTGTTGGACACTGCAGGTACAGTAGCTACTAGCTAAGCAAATGATTAAATGGAGTTAATTGTTAAAGCAGCAAAATTCACTTCCTCTTTGCTTTGGACCATGAAAACATACCATGTATACAGTCGCTAAAAGTAAAAATGTCAAATTTCAATGGAGTTTACAGTGTTTGTTTACCTGATAACAATTAGCCTGAAAATATTCATTCTTGTTGACTAATCTATGAATTTATTATTTAAATGTATTTCTTCCAGACAACCAATGATACAGCAGTATTGTGGAACAATGTACCGTAGGCTTGCATAAACAATATAAAGTGAGATTTACGTAACGCACTGGGCTTGCTGCTCGTGAATATCGGAGCGGTAATTCACAGTTAACATTCTGCTTTTGTAAAGACGATAATATAATGTAATATAAATACTTTTAGATAGTCTAAGGAAAATGAGGAGAGGGAAAGCCTACCAGTAGTGATCCCCACTCAGACATAGCAGCTGATGAGTGCATGTAGGCTACCGTAGGGAGAGACCGACATGCACATATTCATCCTTATAAACTGATACATTTAGACTGTTTTCTGAGTGTTTTCTTACTTTTAGACTAGTATGTGTTAAAATTTACGTTTAAACGACTGGGAAATTAGTCGTTAGGAACAACCCTACTGTATACTTCAGCAAAGTGAGTGAGCACGAGCAGTAAACTATTAAGTCGTTTCGTTCTGCAGTTGTTACCACGTTGATTGCATTGCCAGATACAGCCACGGCACCAGTGTATTTTTGCATCTGCTTGTGTGTGTTTGAGAGAGAGATAAGGGAAGAAGAGAAGTGAGCTGATCCTTATCACAAAAAGGGAGACACGAAGAGAGGTAGTATAAACTGCCCGAACACGGGAGCATTTTAAATTTCTCACCAAAGTTTCTACTTTTACACACACCATGCATTGCCAGCAAAGCGTGTCATCAAAACCAAAACATGACAACAAATGTCGCGGTGGCTGGCTGTGAATTATAACAACTGAATGCGTCATACTGCCCCTACAATACCACTAAAAAGACTAAGCTACATGTGGGTTTATTTTAAATTAATATGATTCTGTCCTGCTAAACCGATGCTGGTAAAGTGTAAAATGGAGACTAACGCGAAACTAAGAGACGGTTAATAATTAGGCCTAGTTTTGACGTAAAAAACTTTTGAAAGTTCAAAATGGATTTTGACTGAATATTTTCAAACCTGCCCGTCAAAATGACGGACAATGATGAGTCTACCGCAACCACTGACAACAGCATGTCTGGCACATGGGTAAACCAGCATAGGTACAAATGAAACACAAGTGTGTGGGGTTGGGGAGGTGCTTACATCTGCCTCTTGATGTAGTCTTTGAGGAGGTCCTGGTCCGCCGAGTACAGATCGCTGCTGCTCATGTTGTCGTAATAGTAGGTCACCGTGCTGTTGAACTTCTGGCCATAGGCACCGTCTTTCGAGTCGTAGGACTTGTAGCCGTAGTGGTAGTCATAGTGACCTGAAAAAGACAGAAAACCGTTTCAGACTATTTTGTTACATTATGGGATGGGTGTTTGCCACCTTTACAAAGTGCATAAAAAACAAAGTGTACAGCGCAAATGTTTGTTTTAAATATGCATGCAGGCATATATGCATACACACATTACATTTCTCCTTCTACACCAAGTTCACTTTGCACTTTTTCTTTAACACACAAAGCTTTGATCTTTTGGACTGAATGAAGCAATGTGTGTGCTAAGACAGGCTATCTATTTGCTTGTGTATCTACACCCTGGTTGAATAGGAAGGAACATATGGCTGCGCTGCGACTTGCCTTGTTGGATTGGAAAACATCATTCAGGCCTAATAGCATAATATGAATGGTGTTTTACATGCAAAGCAATTTCTGCAGTATTTTTTACATTTGATTTAAATCGGAAGGGGAGAGATACAGCGGCCAAATAAATAATACAAATGCGGAAGGGAGAGAAAAGAAAGAATAAAAGAAATAAAAGAGCAGAGTGCCTGCCAGAACTAACAGGCCTCAGGGTCAGCCTCCCCCCCCCCCTCTCCACCGTCTCAAAGGGAACCCGAGGCCTTGCCTCATACCAACGCAAATTTGTTATTCCATGTATGTGTTTTCACTGGGGGCCAGACCAGGGGCTAAACCACCCTGGGAAGTGGCACTTGCACATGCCTGCCACAGCCTGTTCAGAAGGGGTGTGTCTAAAAACTAAATGCAAATGGAGAAGTTCTGCATTTGACATTGTCATTGTGACCTATGTCTGCCTCTTTGTAGAGCCTGGCTGTCAACAGGAACCCTCTCTGAACACTTTCACGAGGCCCTGGTTAAGCGTGTACTCCGTGACAGACTCTTGATGGTGCCGATATGCACTGGTTTCATTATATTCACTGATTCTAGTATTAAAGCTAGATAGTGGTTTGCGCGCGTCCAGTGAGGCTCCTATTTCAGCGCTGAGATCAGAGGTGTGCGTGTTCTCTCCATTGATGTTTAGTCAGAGAAGAGACATGAGGAACTCATCACTTCTACAGCACGTCTTTGTCGCAGAGTGTGAACGGGTGTTCTTACCAAACACGCAATAGCAAAAGACATGACAAGGCTCTGTATACAGCTCTTACAGGTCCACTTCCATGGGCCAAGTGGTTCATCATGAGCTATGCACCACGTTTGGCTGCCATATTCGGATTCTACAAACAGCGGCTAACGTAGTTTGGTCACAAATATACACCGTCAACATGCTGAACCCACCTCTGCTGCCGCCTCTCCCACGGCCCCGGCCTCGTCCTCTGCCGCGGCCCCGGCCTCTGAAGCCGCCGCGGAAGGGCGTTCCTTCACTCTTCACGCTGGACACCTCGTCGTGGTCGTCGCGCCACTCGCGCTCGTACTTCTGACTGTGCCAATCTGCACACAGGAAGGACGCGTTGAAAGAGAATGAGTCGCAAGACAATTACAATTGGCACAACAATTGGAAATTGCAAACAATTGGAAACAAGTTGTGGTTCAATTTTAACAGGATAAGCAAAATAAAATCCTTCCTTTTTATCGTCGCATTTATGGTTTCGATCACGGAATGGAACAGTCACATTTAATATTTGTATTTTTGAGACCTGGGTAACTTGAGTATACATACTATCAGCAGAGACTTCAATCAGCATGGAGTTTTCGGTTCGTCATGTAGTGCGAACAAAAGATTATTTTCATCCCAAACACCAGTGTGTTTCTCTTCTACTGAGGTAAGGGCGCTATAGAGTCGAGGGTCCAACAAAAGTTCAATATGGCTTTTTAAAAATCCATAAAGATCTTGTGATATCGCATAGACAAAATCAAGGTCCGTCGCTGTGCGTTTCAATAATAGTTTTAGGCAAAATAGCCTTTGAGGATTAACAAACAGCAATTGATATGCCTTTTAGGACAGCGCCAGTCCAGTCATTTTTATAACAGAAGTTTACTTTACTACTACTACTAGTAAAAACCCTGTATTGTAAAGTCTCTCTGGCTTGTAAACACACGTGCAGTACTGGCACCCACAGTGGCCAATATAGTCACATACTCACCTCTAAGATCATTGCGGGCATTGGGGGGAACTCGGGCACTCTCATTCTGTCTGCTGTTGTTTCTGGAAGCCGACCGCTCTCTGGGACCTTCAGACTTCACCTCTATCATCAGAGGAACCCACTTCTGTTTGGATCCTGTATGGAGGAATACTGACCGAATTAGTCATAGTTTAGTTACTGAAATTGCAATTTTAACAACTTGGAGAAAAACAAAAACACATTTTCAGATATACACATAACAGCTATGACTATAATGTCAAATACATTATTTAATGTTTGTTGGTGATGGAAACTCCCAAAACAATATGTGTCAGTCTCTCTAGTGACCAGCGGGTGGTGTCAGCGTTCTTGTTAAGATCTGCCTGTCAAAAACAGCTATATATGTGGGCGTTGAGTGAGGTCTTGGAAACTGCCAGTTTAAAGTGACGTGGCCCTTATCTGCTGACTACCAAGGAGACTCCGTGAGAGTTGTAGAGGATGGAATATGAGTAAAAAAGCCAGTGTGTGGAAACTTAAAAAAAAAAAAAATCTATATATACAAAAATGTTGAGACCACTGGGAGCAGTGTCAGATTTTAACTACTCATACATTTAAATGTTTTACTTGCATGTAATATGTCATTTTAGATTTGTATAGAATATTTGTATTTATTTTTTATTTACAGCATATAAGTTTTATAGAATGTGCAGTGGTCTATTCGCAGCTGTATACTGTGTATACACACACGCACACACTCCCACCTCAAAGAAAACAGTCGTGTGGTGAAGGTCAGAAAACACTGGCTGGTTGGCTAGCTCACTTGTGTAATCTAAGACTATTATTCATGCCAAACACCTCCCAGCTATCAGTAGCTCCCACGTGTTTGAGCAGTCCTTTCAACTTGAGCACCTAGCAAACAAACTGGAACACATCAGCACTTTAAACACCACTTGCTTCTACTGGCTCATGCTAGCCTATTATTTAACTAGCGTGAGGTTCTGTTGTTAATCCTTCAACGTGGGCAATCTCGAGCTGCAGAAATTACTTCTCATTAAAGTGGTAAAGTGGTATTAAGACGATTTGACTGTTGACCTCTCCAAAAAATGTATTATTAATAGCACTTATTTCTCTGAGAATCATAAGGTAAGTAGCACATTTTGCACTGATAACAATGTATGGGAAAGCCCAGAAAAGAATCCTTGCTTCATGAGGAACGGGAAACTCCAATATCCCATCTAGTGCTAGCAAAACTGAAGAAAAGGTTTAAATGAGCTGGTATTCTTGGCCTGTGTATGCTGGCTGTGAATTCTAAAGTTCGATAAGCATGTCAGCCACTTGGAAAGGGGAAAAAAAATGCAGCGCAACAAAAATGCTACATTGTGGGCAAGATTTTTGTGTTTGAGTCAGTTTTATTTTTTCATTTTCCCCACAGAAATCCAAATGGCTTTGTTTAGATTTGCCAGACCCTTTGTATGGACCAAACACAGAATTTCAGGACAAAGTTTGTGTTTTTTTCATAACGACGAGGGGGTTAAAATTCAGGTTTTAGAAAATGTAGAGATACCAGCAAACAAGAAGATGTCTAAAATATTGTTGTCAGAAAAAAAAAAGAAACACAGTCTAAGAGATTATGAATGTGTGAATCAAATGTGCATCACAATTTATATTTCAGCTCCTAACAATCATAAACACAATGTAGTCGAGAAAAACCTAATTATTTTGCACATTATGTTTTGCAATGAAACTCTTATTTTGTCTTGTGTTCTGAATGACATGCACTTTCGACCCTGCCGGGGTGAAAAGTACAAGAAATAAAAGCAAACTTCTCAGTTGAAGAGGTTTCCATGGTTGATTTGTTTCATGTTGTTTTAAGTGCAGTAACTGCAATATCTTTCCAAAGTCAATGAGTAATATCGACCAAAACAATCAAGATTAGGATTTGTCCCATAATCGAGCAGCCCTATGTCATACAATTTATGTCAGTGTGCGAGTATATTCCACCGATTTAAAAAAATCATTAACCTTTTTTCTTCTGTCCATTCTTCTGGGAGTCCTCATCACCATTCTTCTCCTCTCCAGAGTCGTCCGACTTGGCCTTCAGGTTCTCCTTGCTCTCCTCGTTGCTCTCCCTCTTCTCTTTAGACTCCTTCCTTACGGCACTCCTCTTGGGGGGCTGTGGGTGAAGACAATGTGGGGGGAAAAAGGGTCTTTACAGTGAAAAGGTTTATTAGGGAAGGGTTATTATGCAAAGCTAACCATCACATTCAGAGTGATTACAGTCAAGTACTGGTACAATATATCTAAAATGGTATCATTTTCTTTACCTTTATCCTTCCAGATTATTATTAATATTAGAGTATTATTAATTAAAGTATAATTTATTTATCAACTTTATTATTATTAATACATTTATTTATATCATTTATTATGAGAAATTAACATTTAGAGTAGAGGTCTAAACGGGAACATGAGTTGATGTCGTTAGTAAAACATGACTGGTAGAACAAACTTGACTGGTAGAACAAGGAAATCCACAGAGCCTTTGCAGCATATCCACAAGGCTCAATAACACTCAAACACATCTATGCACACAGCTGATATTTGAGTTTAGTCAAAAGACAATTCAAACTGGTCCTGTGTAGGTTGTGGTATCTCTGCTAGCCAACGGCGGACAAAGTGTTTTGCATAAGAACCATGCAAAGCATTTAGTAGTTAGTGTAATTGTAACAGGGAGGTAATGTGTCTTGCTCTAAACAACTATGTTCACAATTGTGCCCACCCCCCAACCCCTCCACACACACACAGCACAATCAGCATACAGTATGCAATAAGAGGACATTTAGAATTGTTGTTCTGCTAAAAATCCCAAACAAGAGTCTCACCAAGCAGCAAGCAAAAAATAACTGCAACCAACATTATTGTGCTTTAGATTAGGACAGAAAAAAACAAAAAAGATATATGTAGCCAGGGAAAATCATTTGAAATCCCAGTAAAGGTGTAGAATAGTGCATCAGGTTTGACATTAGTAGTGAGTCTAGGAAAACCAAGTAAAAAAGGAAGATTTTGTGAATTTAAGTAATCTGTAAGAATTCTAGAGCACCAGAAAATGTTCCAGAATAAAAAGACAAGCTCCATCACTGGGCCTCTGCAAAAAAAGGTGTATAGAACGAATCAATAGGGATAAAAATAACTGGAGGAAAAAAAAGAGAAATATAAAATGAGATCCCCTGTCATCTTAATCAAGGCCAAGCACCTAAATCTTAACCCAAAGTAGGCCGGCAGCTTCACATAACACTGTGACTGAAAGCTCGTACTACCTACTGAACGACATGTAGTTAAGTACGGAGCCGACCAAGGGTTTGAAAAAAGTAATACAAATGCAAATACATTAAAAGATATCACTTTAAATTATAATTTCACCAGTAGTATTGACATTTTTTTTCATTTTGGGAATGTAATTTTACTGAGAAATGATATATGACATTACTTTGCAGTCTAGCTGCAATGTAATGTTTTGCTATACAAAACAAACGTAATCTAGCTACCCTGGTTGGCAAGATTTAGGGTATATGATTAGACAGTTTAATCAAGACTTTATATTGCTCCGTCAGAATATTGTGTACATGTACGCCTAGTGTAAAATTAGCTAGCACTCGCATAGACAAACATCAGCATAGATGGGATTGCTGTTAGTGAAAAGGCAATACGAGCTTTCAGGTATTTACACAGTGACTGTCAAGGTTGGAAAGCTGCTGGCTTTGGTTTTGTCCCCGCCCCCCTAGTGGCCGGAGGGCAGACTTACGGGGAATCTCCTAGCGTCTCGGACCTGCCTGACGGTCGCCGGGCAGGTCACGGTCCGTGTCACTACCTCGACCTGAAGTACAGAGGAAGGGAAGGGCAGTTTAGAGAGGACAGGCAGATTGACTGAAATTACCCTCAAGGTAAAACACAAATGCTGAATTCAAACCCGCTATGCCTGTGTTGGTGCTCTCTCAACAGCTAAGCCTCAAACAGATGTACATTTTAGTTTCAACCATCTATTGAGTTTCTTCTACAAAGCTGCAAAATAGTTTCCCCCCTGGATTTGACACGGGAGGAATTACTTTAACATGACAGATGGCTGACACTGATGTATTAAAAGATAAACAAATGAATGAATAAATAAATAAATAAATAAAAAGATTTCCAGGTTCTCATTCTTGGAGCCTCTTAGCCAGTAGCCAGCTGTTCACCAATTATGTCTGAAACTTAAACAAAAACATCTTAAATAAATGTACTGCCCCACCAGGAGTACTATATTTTTGATTGTAGAAATATGCATAAAGAACAGTTTTGAGATGTATTCAGACACAGACTTGTGCATCGCCAGTATACATATTTTTCCTAAAAAGTTGAGAGTAATTTTAGTCTTAATTTCCTTAATGAGAATATTTAACTTTATACTGAACTAGTCAGTTTATTGTGTAATATCACATGAGTAGAATCAAATGTTTTACTCATGCATACTATAGAGTGTAACCCTGGTCAGGTATGTAAACACCTGTGGATAACCTCGGGGTTAGAACGGCAAACCAGGTATCTTTCACTGTATTTCCATAGAAAACACGTTTTTGGGTAATATCCTGACATGGGATGTAAGAAAATATTGATGCACCCGAGTATCGCGATATTATGTTACTGTATCGATTCTCTAAAACACAAACAAAAAAACAAAAAAAGTTTTCCACAAATTAGAAATTGCAATACATGTGTCCTTGCTTACAATATTACAGTATATTGAATCGTGGACCCTGTATCGTGACACAGGGTCACGTATTGTCAGATTCTTGCCAATAAAACACCATAATCGTGAAAAGTCTTTGCGTCTCCCTCATTTGAATCACACATAAAAACCATCACCAGGGCATCCTTCTTTCACCTCCGAAACATCTAGACTCAGCCTTCACTTTCATACTCAAGCACTGAAACCCTCATCCACGCCATTGTCACTTCCCGTCTGGACTATGGCAACTCTCTTCTCTCTGGCATCCCAACCAAATTCAATCGCCTCCAACTAGTTCAGAACTCTGCTGCTATAATCCTCAAACACAACGACAATCGACCAAAACACTCTACTTCAGATTAAACTTCCTTGACTTCCAGTACAATTCCATATCAAATGCAAGACTCTGCCCTCCTCACATACAAAGCCCTTCACAACCTGGCTCCCTCCTACCTCTCTGACCTTCTCCTGGAATATACTCCCTCCCGATCTCTTCGCTCCTCCTCTACAGGTCTTCTCGTCACCCCCCCATTCCACCTCTGCACCATGGGGGCTCGTGCCTTCAGCTGCTCTGTCCCCCGTCTCTGGAACGCCCTTGCCCTGCACATACGACATGCTACCACAGTCAACTAGTTCTCTAACTTCTCAAAACATCTAGAATATCTTTTCATGTGACAACAATGAAGAAATGACACTTTTCTGCAATTTAAAGTAGCGATTGTACAGCTTGTAGAACAGTGTAAATATGCTGTCCCCTCAAAATAACACAACCATTAATGTCTAAACCGCTGGAAGCAAAAGTGAGTACACCTGGGTAAATAACGCCTGGGTAAATAATTTGGGAATATTTGGGTTGGAGTCCTTGTGGGTTAGAATCCCACCAAACGCCTGGGTTGG
>JAODOY010000006.1:379749-389841 GCA_025399855.1 Forbesichthys papilliferus | reverse complement strand
CTAAGGGAGGAGACAGGAACACCTACATATACACAAGACACACATCCCACAACACCACATCCTACATATAGGAGTGGGGGCCGTAACACCCCGCCAACGTTGTTCTGACAGCGTTTCGAGGGTCTTCCTGAAGCTGCTGGGACACTGAAACGTAACGGGGCATACATTTCAGGAAAGTCTTAAACTTCTTAATTGCCCACGGGCAAAAAAGCCAGGAATGGAGCCCTCGAAGAAGCAGTCTCTCCTCAGAGCTTTTCCAGTGGCCGTCCTTAACATGCAGTCCGTGTTTCAGGCCAATTGGGTCACGGAAGGTGACCCGTTGCCGTATGCAAGAATGTGGGTGCCCATTTCAAAAAGCACTGTGAGAATTGACAGAAATGGAAAAAGAAAAAATTTGGCAACCTTACATTTTTTTCTTGTTAAGCCTGTTAAATTGGTTGCTTTTTAGGTAGCGTCTCAAAATTACCAAGACATTTTTACCCCCACATTCCCATGTGACCACTGCATTTGCACGTTCTCAGAGCTTTCCTGGGGCCTGGCAAGTGAACATGAATTGGTTTGCCCAAATGTAATTGCTCTCTAATGGTCAATAATATTGCCCAATTCAGGTGCACCAGCCCAATGACGTGGACCTGAATTGGGCAAAATAATATCTGTTAATATCTCAAAACATTATGATTGAATGCTGAAATTCTGGATTTAGCACCTATCCTTCACTGCCAATCTATGGTGTAAGTTTGGAGCAGATTACTCAAAGTTGTGTATTGACAAAATGTTCCCAAAAAAAAAAGTCCCAAGCCTTGAGGCAAAATTGCACTTTGTCCAATCTTCACCAAACGTGCACCAGTTGTTGGCAATGGCTAGGAGGTCCATTTATTATAGTTACATTGTTCATTGAAGTTTCTAGCCTGAGATGGGCCTTAATAGAATTTTGCCCAAATCACGTGCACTATCCCAATAAAGTGGACCTGAATTGGGCTACCCATTTCAGCCATTACTCCATTAGGCAAGTGCACCTGATTTGGGCAAAGGAATGTCCTTCAATATCATATATTCAGGATTTTGCACCTTTTCATTTAAAAAGAACATTGCTAAATTCTCAATTCAACTCTGGATGATGTGTGCATGGTGGTATTATGCAATGTGATGCAATATTACATAATTATAGGTTTATTTATGATGTTGTTGCAGTCCAACTGGATACATTTACATGGTGAAACATAGAAAATTAACTATATGAAATATCTTCAAAACGAGAGCAAATAAAAATTGTTCATGGTTATATTCGTGTTCAGCACACCAAGATACTACAGATTAAGGCCTTTTTAAATCAGTAACGATTTCAATGTTTTAGTTACTGTATATCTAAAAAAGGCTTTGGCCAAAGTCATTCAATGACATCGGTAGATAAGGACATGGTAAAACTAGATCCGTTGTGGAGTGAGGGTCATGCACCCTAATTACATCTAATTTGTGGGTAAGGCCCTTCGTGCACTGTGATACATAATTTCAATCTTAGTTCAATTGGTTTCTTTTTAACTACATATGTGCTTGTTCTTTTATCTGAGTTGCTTTGGCACACTGTCCTGTCTGGGATCAGTGCCTCTACATATGAGGCTACAAAGCTCTTAACATTTCCACAAAGGTGACACTGAACATCTAGCACCCTCTCATCCAGTGAACACATTTCTAATCTCACATAGTGGGAACCCAGTAACAGACAGACATCATGGAGGCATATGAATGCTGCTCACAAGAGACCATCCTCAGATTGTAGCAAACCAACAGAGCTCCTAAGGTCATTTGCACCCCCTCCACTGAACATGTGCAGAGACATGGTTGCACATTTACCAGTATGGGTGGGTATCGCAGAGTAACGCACGATACTATCACAATACTTTCCCGACAATAATGAAAGTATCACGGTACAGCAATTTTGTGATAATCGATATATTGAAAGACAATTGTGTAAGAACACAATCTTTTAACATAAAAATAATATACAGTATATACCTTGAAAAGGCAAATATCAGGAATTAATTATTAAGGCTATTTATTTAGTAGTGAACTTCTGCACGTCATTCACATTACATTGCGTTAATTTCTCAAGAGAAGGCTATAACAATGCATTTTTTTACTGTTGTCCATGTTTGTTACATTTGGTCTAATAATGCTTTTTTTAAACGTAATTTCTCGCATGGATTGTTTGTAGGATTAGGCTGAAAATAAGAACGACTGAAAGCATTTTGTAACAAATCACGTTCATCATATATTGAATAAATTATATTATTTATATTATTAACTGCATGGTTATAATTTCTGATAGACTCACCCAAACATGCAGATCAACCTGCACAACTGGCGCATTGATCCATAGTGGTGGAGAATAATTTCAAAACCCTAATGAAGTCTCCCAGATTGTTTGTTTGAACAATTGTATTTAATTAATGGAAATGGTGTGATTATCATCAGGTATAAAAATGTATACATTTTATCTGTAGTTTAAAGTTAACAATTTTGACTATAAAGCAAGTATCAGTAAGCACATAATTATTACCCAAGACACAGCATATCATGGTATAATGACCAGGACACAAGCTGAGGAAAAATAGACAGTATCGAGTCAGATCGTCCAGAGAATACCACCAAAAGCCAGCTATAATACAAAATGGGCATGTTTTATACAGGTGCGAGACTGAGAGCTGGCCCAATCTTAGTTCAATTGGTTAGCCTACAGCGAGGATGAGTATAGTGGGAATGTCTTATGTCTGGGACAGCGAGGAAGAATGGATGTGACAGACATCTGAGTCGGGCCCGCTGCAGTGTTCCAATCTGGCTTTTGGCCATTTGTCAGACCATGACAGACCTGAAAGATAAATTGTGTTGGGGCTTCTGTTTTTAAGAATTTACATCAAAGACAAATATAAGAATAAAGATGAAATAGACAATTTAAATGTATATTAGGGGGCGAGAGGGCTTGCTGTAGATCTTATCCCCCTCTGTGGGTTAAAATGCAGAAGAAGGTAGATGAAAGTAATGTTTTATTTCGGATGGGCCAATTGTTCTGTGGAACAGATGGTCAGTGTCTCTTTATTCATTGTTCTTCCTTCATTTAATAATAATTAATTAACCCTCTAAACCCGAGATCCACGCCGGCGCGTATTTTGCAACGGCCTATATGTCGTATCATATCTTCAGAATTGTAATAGCTAGAATTTCAGGGTTTTTTACCCATATTCCTGACATTCTGCTGAAGAGATCGGTATATAGCTAGTCTTTTTATGCATAGAAGGGGCTCTACAACACGGCAACAAATTCAGACATAAAATATGCATGGCATAATAGATTCTCGTATGTTTCTATTCATGACATAGGTTTACAGTTTATTTCGCGTCATATCGTCAGAACACTCACAGAGATTGACATATGGATTGTGTTATTCCACAACAGAGACATTGCAACACCACGGCCAAGTCGTGCCTATAATTGCAACTCGAATATTATTTTATCAAATGAGCCAATGAATCAAATTAGGATACACATGTGTGTAGCCTTGTAACATGTCCCCTGGAATTTTTTTTTAGCATTTTGTTGGAATCTGGGTGGTTTTCTTAACACCAGTTCCTGCGTGTTCGTCATTGCTGGGGAAGATATCTGTGAACACACTATTCACGCCCCCATATCATGCCTATCTTCTGTTTGCTGACAGTTTGTTCGACAGAGTGCTGTTCCTATCTGTTTCCCTGCTCTCTGGTGACTCAGCACTTTGTTACGCATAACAGTCTAATTCCTACAATAGTGTGACACACAATACTTAGTAAGGATATCTAAACTGTTAAGCATAATCTTTAGTTCCAGGGTGAGACGACCTCTCATTCTTAGTTACCAAACAGAGCCGACGTCACCGAGACCAAACGTGCTATACGCTGACCTTGAGAGATAGCTGACTTCACTATTTTCTACTGCAAAGCCCCTCAGTACATGTTGTTTTCTTTCTGTTATTTTCCACTAGTCTTCCAGTCTCTTCACTTTTAAGCAATAACAACTAACATAGCACCCCCTTAAGCCCTTATACTATCTAATATATATCTAAAATAGAATATCTAAAATGTTAAGGACTATTTTCTACAATTTACACTACCGGTTAAAAGTTTTAGAATACCCCAGTTCTTCCAGGTTTTTACATTATATACATTATCTAACTTTTGACTCTTCAAAGTAGCCACCTTTGGCAGATATAACCGCTAAACACATTTGTGGCATTCTTTCTACAATAGAAATTAAATATTCTTATAGTTATTACCAACTCTGTTGCAGAAATTCACATACATGTATGGCACTTGTAGGTTGCTTTGCTTTCCTGCTTTTCTGTCCAATTAATCCCAAACCAGCTCAATCGGGTTCAACTCTGGTGAGTGTGCTGGCCACTCCATGTTTTTAAGCTGACCATCTTGTTCTTCTTTCCTAAGGTAGTTCTGGCATAGCTTGGACTTATGTTTTGGGTCATTATCTTGCTGTAGAATGAACCCCTGACCAACTAGGCGCATACCAGAGTGAACTGCATGGCCCCGCAGAATGCTATGGTAGCCATTTCAGTTCAGGGTGCCTCTCACTCTGTACAAGTCACCGACCCTGGATCCAGCAAAACAGCCCCAGACCATAACGCTTCTTTCTCCATGTTTGATCGTTGATATCACACACTGAGGAACCATCCTTTTGCTTAATCAATGTTGTACAAAAATCCTGCGCGATGAACTGAAGTTTTCAAATTTTGACTAATCAGTCCATAACACCTTCTTCCAGTCTTCAGTAGTACATTGGCAGTGTTTCATGGCTCAGGAAAGCCTCTTTATATTATTATTATGTCTTAGCAATGGCTTTCTTGCTGCATCTCGACCTGTGAAACTGCAGCTTGAAGTTTTCTCTTTACAGTTGAAACTGAGACTTGCTTATTACGACCACTATTAAGCTGAGCTGGAAGCTGTTGTCCTGTGAACCGCCAATCACTCAAGCTGTTGACTCTCTGAAGCTTTTCTTCTGATTGTTGTGGTTTTGGGTCTGCCAGATCTCTTCCTGACACTTTTCCCCAGTTTCTGGGATGCCTTTTAATGGTAAAGGAGATTGCTCACTGACACCTTGACTTTATTGGTAATTTCTCTTTAAGAAATACATTTTTTGCCATTTTAATGTGGTATGATGGTCTGTCTCTCTTCCATTGTTAATTGCCTTTTTCTTGCAATTTTTATAGCAACACAACTTTCTGCAGTACAATGCTGTTAAAAAAAATGCTCACGAGGGTATGGTACCACAGTGTGTTCTAACACAACTTTTATGCAGACGAGGGGTTGTATGTAATCAAGGCAAGTTGGGAACCCTGTGGGAGTTGGTAGCACCATCAGGCTTGATCAATCTCCGTTGCTGCAGAATAGCTTTAAGTTGCTCAGGAGGGTATGGTACCACAGTGTGTTCCAACACTACTTTTATGCAGACGGGGGGGTTGAAAGTTCAAGCCCTGATCAACCTCCATTGCTGCAGAATAGCTTTAAGTTGTTAACCAATTTATTGTTCCCTGAAAAAGGCAAAAAGTATAAAGGGGAACCTTCCATCAAACTGACAGGTGAGTTTAGAGCTCTATTAATTAAAAAGTAATTAAAGAAATATAAGAAACATCTTTTTCTTTTTTTTTAAACCTGTCCGATATACATATACATTTTCTTGTTAGAGTGAGTGTGTTAACGTGGTGCTATCTATTTTATCTTTAAACCTAAAGATACCATTTTTAATGTTTTCTCTCTGATAATGGTACTGGGTGTGAGAGAGATCCGGATGGGAATGGATGTTCATCCGTCAGAGGGGAGGGTGTGAGCCTATAAAGACGGTCCTGCGTGTATCTCTAGTGGAAGGTTGGAAGATGTCTGACATTACAAGAATCCAGGTTATGTCCGTGCTAAATCAGATCGCGGTGACATCGACTATTTTCCCGACGTTAAATCTAGGCTGCACTCCGAAGAAGAAACTTGTATTGTATAGAATGCAAATACCGCTGCCGGAATTGCTAGCAGAAAGTTAGATGCTCGAAAATGGAAGTGAGTGGGGCTATCATTTTAATTATCCAAGAAGCGAGGTGACTTTTTATTCAAAGGAAAATGCTGAAGATCTGAGTGTTTGTTTGATTATTGTGGACTGGGAGATTCTTCAGCAAATTGTGTCTCAGGATTTAAAAGAAAGGACTGCGGAAGCTATGATGTATCATAGCTGGAAAGGTGTATGTCAAGTTAGAGGTCCGTTATCAGCTTAAATGCTATAGAGGGGTATTAACGCTATCAGGGCTATATACAAGTTGTGACGACTATGTTCCACTGCTGAAAGTGTCTGAAGAAGAATGGCTTGGGGAGAAGGCCGAGCATATACAATTCCTGTTTCAGCAGAGTTCCACATTGTGCGCATATGCTGTGCCTTATTCCAAGATCTCTAAATTATCCCATAAATTCTGTAGCCACGCCTACACCCCACCCTTAAGGGATATAAGGCTGGTTGCAGAGGAGGGCTCCGTTCACAACTCCTTCACAGCTCTACAAGGAACTTCGCTAACGAAATTGCTAACGAGATTGCATACATAGATAATGACAAACCGCTATTTTCAGAGATATTAGGCCTAGCGACATCACCGTCATGGCCTCCACTGTTTTATTCGGGATCATCGGACCCTCCTGAAGAAGCTGCTAATCAGGGAGGCCAGCCAGCCGCAACGCTTTCCAGTGAGGACATGCACAATGAGCTTCTTACCAACTCCTTCATAACAGCTCTGAAGCAGATAGTGGCTTCCTGCAGGATCTGTTCACCACCCATCGAAGCAACTATGTAACGGCTGTATTACTAACCACCTCAGTCAAAGGGAGCATCCTTGTCTATATGACCCCCCCTGTATACTAATTCCCCAGCTATTTTGATGAGTTTATGGACCGGTTGTGGAAACCTCGATTTATCCTTGCAGTGCTGCATGTTTTGGAGTCATTGGGTGTAACCGCGTCAAAGTGTAGCGTGCAAGGAGTTACAGAGGCCATACTGAACGATTTGAAAGACTCTTGATTCTTGATTCGCACGATGCTTCTCTACTTGGACAATAATGTTGCAGAGGTGATGAGTTACTGGAAAGGTGCCTAAAAAATTAGGAACTTTTTAAGAAAACCATTGGATGCTTTTGGCTGACAAGGCAGATCATCAATGTATTGGAGCAAATCATAGAAAAACTAGTGCCAGAGGGGTCGCACAAACGATCTCCGAATACTGTAGGAAAATTGGAAACACTGATGGCTCATATAAGATCATGTACTTCATGGAGTGATTATGTAGAATGGTTTGCGGGTTTCGAATGTGTTGAGAATATTGTGGATATTATACTAAATTAATTGATTGTAAATAATGATAATTGTCAAATGTCACATTTTGTAACGCTTCACTGGTCTTGCCGGGGTGGTAGGACCAGGGGAGGACTGTCCACGTCCCCAGCGCCTCACACCCACACGTGCAATTAGATCTATTGCCTTCAGCCGTGTGGGTGTGAGGGCATATAGGCTGGGGACTACTGGGACCGGGGGGTGGGTTATTGTTTCGGGTGCCTTTTTGTGAAGGGATACGGTACCTGTTTTGCGGTGCTTGTTTATGTTTTGTTTTGAGTTCGTGTTTAATTAAAAGTTCAGCCGTGTTGGCGTTCGGCAGTTTGTTCCTTTTTCTTTTTGTTTTTTGTTAATCTGCACTCGCCTTCACGGCGTTACACATTTACTATGTTTGTATACACTGATTGTTGACGCGGCTATTAAAAGAAAAACACGTAAAAGGTTTAATGTCAGACGTGTTATAATGAGAACCAATTATATAGCACGAAGACATCATGGTGTTAAGAATGTTTTCTGATACATTGTGTATGATATATTTACGCTCAATAAAATGTGTTTTTTAACCTTAAACCTGAGGTGTTCTGTTTAATTTCATAAACATGAAAGGTCAAGCTGGGTCGGACGCCCTGTTACAGAACGTGTATTACACAGGGAAAAATCCCAGCTCTTAGGGCGGTGTTACTCGATTGCGCAAGGGGGTGGAAACGGCACAAAATAGTAGAAGAAAATTGGAAAAGGTTACAACATGACTATCAGGAGAAGATAGCTGTACACTTCCTAAACTCGCCTGGGTACATTTTCCGTGAAAAGGGTTTTTGTGTTGAAACCGTTACTATTATTTCAGGCTGATCTATGCAACATGCAAATGTTGAGTGATGTGAACGACAAAAAAGGTTTATGTACGACCTCTAAAAAATAAAATGGGGAGTGAAGTTACATGTGCATTCGCTAGCATATTAGAAGAGAGTGAAATTCCTGCCAGGTTACAGACCGATAACGATAGAGTTCTTCAACGCTATGTTTGCAGAGCTTATGAAAAAGCATAAAATAATACAGTATGCAACGTCTAGTGAAATAAAGGCATCGGTGATAGAGCATGATAGAACACTCAAATCGCGGATGTGGCGGTTCTTTACAGCTAAAAACACCTGTCGTTACATAGACGTGCTTGACAATCTTGTCCATAGTTATAACCATAGCTTTCACCATAGCATTCAAATGCAGCCTGCGCAAGTATCTGCCCTAAATGTGCAAGAAGTATTTTACAACTTATATGGTTTAATACCTATCAAAACCATGAATGAATTAAATATGAAATTTAACATTAACGATACAGTAAGGATCTCTAAATTGAGTCTTTGATAAGAAATACTAGCAGTCCTACACAGATGAATTGTTTACAGTCGTTGAAAAAATTCCTCATACACCGCCTGTTTATAAATTATAGGATTTTGATGGGGAGATCGTGGAAGGATCATTTCATGAGCAAGAGATACAGAAAGTTGCAGTGTCACCCGACAAGATATATCACGTGGAGAAGGTTTTCCAGACGAAAACACGCAACAGTCAGAAGTTTTAGTGCAATGAAAATGCTGGCCTGAAAAATATAATTTGTGGGTCATATCGACTTTGGTGCAGAACATTTGACAGCGACTATAGATATGGATCACACATTTTATGTAATGCTTGCGAGCAACGGGAGCACAAACACGTTCAAAAATAATACAGCCTCATGACTCACTATAGATCTTAGCCGACCGCTTGATCTAACAGTATTGGGAAGTCGGCTTGAGCAAGATCACCTACCCTCATACATGGTTTAACATACCGGCAAGCGGAAATAATTTTGACTTGTTAATTACTGATCCCCCCCAAGATGGGAGTCGTGCTAAGGGATCCGGAGGGGATATCACCGCAGCCCTCCAATAAGTATGTAGGCCAAGAAGAATCACTTAAAATTACTCACAGGAGCTATGACACTATACATGATATGCTCAAGGAGCTACAGTAAATACTATGACAATGCTTGATTATAGGCAACCTGAAGGGGTTCTCCACACTAGATATCGCACGAGTCGAAAAGTGGAAATTAAGACTAATTTAACAGGGAAAGCCGTGTATATATGGTTCAGAGGCCCTCTGGCATACATTCTTGGATTTAAAAACAACTCGTGGTTCAAGCTGATAGATCGGTATTTACCAGGACCGTACGCCCCTAATATGCATGCGAAGAAAAAAAATAAAAAAATAAAGGGAACACTTAAACAACACAATGTAACTCCAAGTCAATTACACTTCTGTGAAATAACACTGTCCACTCAGGAAGCAACACTGATTGACAATCAATTTCACGTGCTGTTGGAAATGGACCAGACAACAGGTGGAAATTATAGGCAATTAGCAAGAAACCCCCAATAAAGGAGTGGTTCTGCAGGTGACCACAGACCACTTCTACGTTACTATGCTTCCTGGCTGATGTTTTGGTCGCTTTTGAATGCTGGCGGTGATTTCACTCTAGTGTTAGCATAAGACGGAGTCTAGAACCCCCAGAAGTGGCTCAGGTAGTGCAGCTCATCCAGGATGGCACATCAATGTGAGCTGTGGCAACAAGGTTTGCTTCAGCGTTGTGTCCAGAGCATGGAGGCGCTACCAGGAGACAGGCCAGTACATCAGGAGACGTGGAGGAGGCCATAGG
>JAODOY010000006.1:355785-374675 GCA_025399855.1 Forbesichthys papilliferus | reverse complement strand
CCCCCCCCCCCCCAGGGGGGGCCAGGGGGCATGCAGGGACAGGTCCTGCAGCCTATTTCTGGTGCGGCAAGTGTGTCTGATGTGGAAGCTAACTGTGAGAGACAGAGACTGCGTGCAGGGCTAATGCTAGCTAGCTAGATGTTTGAACATCTATGGGCCAATCAGAAATCTCACAGTGACATAACTGCTTGTTTGAACACTTAATTAACAATACATTATATTATAACATTATTTATTTACTTACCTATTTGCTCAGTCCATTTGGCATCCATCCACCTATTGCATACATACTAACAGGTGAAATACATTCCATTTCCAAACAGACCTGGCCATTATAAGCGTTCCTTGTTTAATTTACACCTAGAACAATTATAACCTATATAGCCCTAACTTATATGTCATTAATATTATTACGTTCTGTACTGCTTCTGGTTAATTTGATTGTTACTTCATTGGTTAAGGAGTATTTCTGACATGGCTGCATGCCATTTGCTGCCCCCTTCTGCATCAGGGTGTGTGTGTGTGTGTGTGTGTGTGGGGGGGGGGTTGGTTGTTGTCGCTGCTTATATTTGTCAAGGTCAATTAATGAATGCCGCGGGTGAAGCTGTCTATATACCCAAACTCCCCGGGGGCTTATGAATTAAACAGACAACAGATTCAAAAGATATTATTTCGTTTTTTCCAATTAAGATGATTTAACCTTCATCTACCACATCTTTAATCAGGTGTGTGTCGCCTACATCACGCTCTCCCTTCCTTCGTTCGTTCCCTCCCTTCCGCACTGTCCGTCCCTCCAGCCTATGGCAGCGCTGGCAAGCAAACGCATATCAGGGGGCTACTTATCTTTCGATTACGTTCATGTACGTTTAGCCATTCATATTAAGAAGTGGACACCCCCATATCCATCTTTCTTCAGTGTATAGGCTAATAAACACGGGGATTTTTCTGTATCTTTTGGCGGACTGCAGCTGCGGCGAATGCGCGTGGCGAGCCCCGAGTGCGCACCCTGCTGCACCTTTAAGGGAGCGAAGAAAATCGTCTGCGGAGAAGGGGGAGCGGGTTACTCCATAATGCTGTGAGGCAGGGAAGGTTACCGCGCATGCATGCAGCAGGGACCAGTGTGATCTGTACGGCTGCGGGAAGATGCGCGTTCTTGTTGCTTGCTGGTTGGAGAGAGGCGGCAAAGAGAGAACGAGCTTCCACTACAGCTAACAAGCGCCTCCGCGTCAAGTCCGCGTTTTGCCGCAACAAAAAAAACATAAAAACTTTATGTTAGCACGGAAGGAGAACTTTTCCGTCGAGTGTTTTCACTGTTTTTGTTTTGCTTGTTAATTCTTCGTTTCGGTGTGCATTTTTTGTTGTTTTATTTTTATTTTTATTTTGGATTTGTGTGCGTGCGTATGCGTCTCCATCCCTCCGGGCGCGCTCTGACTCAGCAGCAGCAGCAGCAGCAGCAGCAGCAGCAGCTCTTCTCACCTGGACCGGAGCGCAGGGCGCCAGACTCCGCATGTCCCCCGCACAGCAGCGCGCCTAGACGCGGGCAAGACTGCACGGAGACGCGGCGTGGTCAGCAGGAACACGCGCGGCGATCGCTTTTGGACCCTATAGCCGCTGTGGCGCCAGAGGAGGACAATAATTCTAAGCAGCCCGCACCTCCTCTACCCTACGTGAAGGATTGAGAGAGAGCGAGAGAGCGAGAGAGAGAGAGAGAGAGAGAGAGAGAGAGACAGAGAGAGAGAGAGAGGAGAGGGAGAGAGATTTGTGCAGCCTCTCTCAGTTCCTTGCAATTGACTTGTTGAAGAAATAAAGAGGAAATTTTCAGGAAGACAGAGAGTGGAAGGGGAGAAGAAGAAACGAGCATAGCTGGGATATTGAACAGAGCGGGGCATGTGGATATTGGCTATTCTCTTTTTCCAGTGCATCTTGAATGGTAGGTTGTGCATTCATTCGTCCACGAACTTTAAGTTAATGGGAATTATCACACCATAGAGATATCGTGCCAGTGTGATTGGTGGATTCTACGTATTAGATGCGTTATGTCGTTTTCCTTCTAAATTTATTTTGGAGGAAAAAAAAAGCAATAGAACAGGCTGTTGCTATGTCCCATAGGCTACAGGCAAAACGCAGGGAAGAGGTTATAACCCAATCAGACTTGGTGCATATGTTTTTGCTACCTGTACATTATTTGTGTGGAAATCAACGAATTAAAAAAAAAAATCTTTTAACATTGTATATAGAGAGAGAGAGAGAGAGAGAGAGAGAGAGAGAGAGAGAGAGAGAGAGAGAGAGAGAGAGAGACTGAGCGAAAGATTGTGGGATTTTTGAATGTGCCTTTACTGTAGGCTGTATGTCGAATTGAATTTATAATTTCCTAATCTATTAATGTATGTTAAGGAAATGTGGGCCTCACTTAAATGCCACCATTTTTCTTTACACCATAAAGAATAATTTTATTCCCTTCCCATCAAATTGGGTTGGGCCTAAGCCTGTGTTAATTTCCTCAGGTCATTTGCTAATAGAATGAATGGATATTCTTTTAAAAATACATTTAAAAGTCTATCACTTAAAATCAATATGGTTTTTAAACAATTCACATTCTCATTTAATTTAATTATCTTTAATTAAAACACAATTGCATGTTCATCTGCAACAATCAACATCATTTAGCTGAAAATAGCATTACAACTAGAAATTAATTATATTGATAAAAACTGCACAAATATTTACTTGATACATTCAGACATATTTTTATCCAGATATTTGTAATACTACTAGAATTATCTAAATAGATTCCTTTCTAAATTAAGAAATGAATGTTTCTGGAAAAATACATCTATAACATAAAACTGGTAATTGTGCAAAATTATTGTGCAAAGAGCTATAAGATTCTTTGCTTTTTGTCCAGAAAAAAGGATTAAATAGGTTGCCTTTGCTGGTTTATGCCATCGCAACCGCCATATTAGAAACACAGTCATGGAGTCATTTTGGATTGGAAAAACACAGCAGACAAGCACTTATCACCCCTCACCGAGTCCACCTCTCATGAAACACACCCACCGTCCATTTTCAGCACAGAAATTAAACATAAAAAGAAACATTTGATAAGAAGCAGTGGGTTTTCGGACTGTGTGGGTGTGAGTCTCTGTGTGTGTGTGTGTGTGTGTGTGTGTGTGTGTGTGCGCGAAGGGGGGTGGGTGGTGGGAGGGATGATTTCTACAGCAAGAAGGGTGTGTGAGGTGGGGGGTATTGAACAGGACACTGAGGGCTGTCTGTTAAGGGGGGGGGGGTGCAGTAAAGATAAGCTCGGAAGAAATTCATGGGCATTTAGAGGATTATTTGAAAGATGAACGGATGCAAAAGGGTTAAAATAAAATGAACTGGACACATGTAAAGTGAGGTTGGAGGGTTATGCGTCAAGCAAAGATGACAGCAGAAGTATTCAGTGGCCATGCTGATAGGCAAAGCAAAGGCAGATGTGTTTATACAAGCGGTATGTAGTAAAAACAGTAATGGTTGTGTTTCTAGATCCTTTTCACAATGAAGGCTTGGCAGGGATCTGTCATGTCTGTCTGTATATATATATATGTGTTTATATATATATATATATATATACACTGTTTGTGTCAGAGGATAATCTTTTCTTTGCTTGTAAATGGCTCCTTTTAGTGCTTTGGTCCAGGCAACCATGTAGCAAAATGGCTGCTGCTCGAGGCTTCAACATGGGAACTTTGAATGGCAAAAGCAACACTTCTGGTTGTGCGGATTCTCATGTGCGTTTACCGATGATACAGTGTGTTTTACACTGACAAAGACAGTCTCTTTCATTTAAGTTGCCGTTGATTCTACGAGCATATTATAATTGCATGGATGCAATCTTCTCTTTGTATTTGTATTTTTCTTCACCACGGAAAATATTTACACAGATTTGGAGAAGATGAAAAAGCCGTGCTTGCTGTTCTGAAACACAATCCCCTCATCTCCCACATATTTCTATTCATGGAGTAGCCTTGACAATTATTGCCTGTGAATGGCCAGGTGCAATTAGAGATAGTAGCGTTTGCTGCTTTTCTGGGCAGTGAGACGTGAATTCCACAAATACAGGCTTTTAGGGCTAGGGGTCTCTATGGAGACCTGGGTAATGATGGCTGGTGCAGTGTGGGCTTGACTTGAGCAAGGGTCCTATCACCTTCATTTCAACGCCACATGCACTTGCATATGAACGTTTTCCATATTCTCTGTGTTCAGAGGAAATGTGGAATTGACCAATCCCAAGCCCCGCCATTTTCACCTGTCCAACCTAGTTACTGTAACTATGTTGAGAACAGCATAGTAGCAGAGACACGATATAGAGGACTTTGATCGTAAAGAAGAAGAAAAAATGTTTCTAAAAAAGAAAACTGTTTTTTGGACAGGCACAAAGAGGCGGAGCTTGGCATCTGTCAAATGTATGCTCTATAGCATTTATTGGGTTAGTGCTTATATGACAGGCATACATTTTGATGTGTGACGTGTACTGTGCTCGTTGAAGACCAGCCAGGACCAATAGTTTAGTCCACCTATGTATATCTCCATCTGTGCGGCAGTTCATTTACAAACCATTTTGCACTGAAAGACATTAGAGACACATTAGCACACTCACTTGTCTGTAGACATAAACAATTCACAGTTGTAGAGCATCAAATGTGTTGCAGGGTTCATTTCAGCACTACTTGTGCATTTAAAGTGCTCTTGCAGAAGTATCTCTATTAAAATTTTAAATGGAATGTGAATAACAGATCTAGTTATGGAGAGATAAAATGGGGGAAATGGCATTACAGTGTTTTTTTGCTTAGCGATGCCAGGGGGCAAATCTGACACATGCTCAATTGGACGGTAATAAGCGGTGTAAATATTCAGCGAAGATTCTCAGTTGGCGCTCAGCATCCCTCTGTGCATGTGTGTGTGTGCACATTTGTGTTTTTTTTGCTTTCAACATAGCCTGGCATGAAATGGAGTTACGTGAGTTTAATGAAACAACATTAAACGTCCTTTAGCTACTCTTAATACTTATTATTTGACTTCAGATAGATACTTCATTGCCCATCATAGTACTTATTATTACTTATTACGTTCTCCTTAGGAATGCATGTGAAATATTCAGCTCCCAAATTCCACTTTTTTAACTGTATTCAACTACTTAAACTCTTCTAGAATGCAGCTTCTTGGTTGGTACCATACATTCATTTTAGTATGAATTCACACACTGTGTCAGTGTAGGCAAACGTAGGTGTTTCTAGTTTTGCATTGGCACAAATCAACATATCTGGGTTCTACAGGTTCAAATCTAACCCTTGTTTTCAAGACTGGTTGGAAGATTTAAGATATGAGTGGCCCTACTGTACCACGTGAATACCTGCCAGCTACAACACGTAGACTGCTCGTTTAGCTCAGGAATAGCCCTGGGATCTCAGGTACGAGGTTACCCTTGTTAAAGCTGTCATGATGACAGAATATAATTAACCAACCAACCCACAGAAGACAAGCTTATATTAGAGGCAAATGCTTATATTGATGTAGATTTGATTTTTTATGAAACATTCATATAAGCCTCCAAGAAATATACTGTACTGTGTGGATGAAAGTCTTTGTACCGTTATGTTATTTGATCCTTACAGTATCAGGACAGGGACTATAATACTAGTACTATTATCTATTGTAGTTCTGCTACAATAACCAAAACAGAAGTACAGTATACTCTAACACGCATGGCTTTCATGTGTAGAGCAGAGGTCATCTGATGTGGACATCAGACTATATAACACAAGCAGAGAAGACATTTGTGCTTAATTTGAATGACATTGGATTGCTGGCTTTAAATGGCAATGGTGTGGCATTTGTGTGCAGTTCTTGTGTTGCATACAGTAGTTCACCAATTACTGTACCACCGGGAAAATAGTAGGAAAGTACAGTATGTCTGTGCCAGTGTCTTTTGCCATGCATCTGTCACTTCTCGTTGGAGCAGATAGACTGACAGAACACCGGTGATCACAGCCTCTCATTATATTCCAACAAAGTACTGTCTAAACAGGCATGCCCAGGCCGATGCATTTTAAATGTAAGATGTATATCTTAAAATGTCTAAATATTTATAACAATGTGTAGCTATTGCTCATTCTTTTTCTGATAAATACATACGGTAGGCATACTTTCAGTTATTTTTATTATACTATACTGTACTGATATCATTTTCAACTGTGCCTCTCAGTAATGATGTAAAACTGACTTCAACATGCATTTTTTCAAATATGGTAAAAAGAAAAGAAAAAAGTAGAAATATAAGTTATATAACACAAACTACAGCTCTATTGCACCTAAATCTAACAGCAATGTATATTTTCAATCATTGTCTTATATACTAATTGTGCAAATTAAGAGCACTTATCCTCATGGAACAGTTACAGTAGATTCAAGTTATTTTCCTTCATTGAATTCAGCTAACTGATTGAGACATGAGGTTGAGAAAACTATGAAGAGGAAAAGAAAAGAGATGGATGAAGGATTTCTTTAGCCTCTGGGACATTTGATTTGAGCTATAGACCCTGAAACTCTATTCGAAAGCAAGCCGTAATTTGTTACACGCTTAGCAAAGAATTTGCAAATGTGGATGTGCATCGAGTCAAGGTTTTCTTGGGCACAGAAACTGGCAAAAAATAAAAAAATCGCAGCACTATTTGCTTACGTTAGGGGGAGAGAAGACTCAAGCATGTGTTAATGGATGCACATTGAACTGTTAAAGATTTCATTTAACCCAAGCCAGAATGCTTAGAGATGATGGTGTGTAGTGAGGCATACAATCGGGGTAGGGTGGGGTGGGGGCATTTAGTCAAGTAAGCTTGTGCTATGTGGCATCCCAGTGCTAAAATAAGAATATACGCCTGAAGTCATATGTTGGTGTTGATAAAAACAACATTATGAATTGTATACGATGATAAAAAAAGTTATTGTTGTTTACAAATTTTATGTCCTAAATTAGATTTTTGGTTAGAAATATACAGCTATTTTAGCTTGCTTATCATAATCTAATCTCAAAGGTCATCTTTTTAAGATGCTACAGTATTACACGAGTTCCGATACTGCTTTATTTCTATTTTTCTAATGATTGGCATCAGCAACACCAGAAGCACTCTTTGTTTTCGATGGTGTGTTTTATGCTAAGGGGGGAACTGTTTAGAATAGCAGATCCTTTGATACTGCTCTGCTTTAACACAGGGCATCAGCAAACACACCATTAAACAGATGATGAAAATGTCCTAACACGTGTCAATACACACACTGCAAACACACGAGTAGCTCGTAGCTCATAGCATTATACTGTAGGTCCATTTCATTTTGTTCTGTAGTACCAGTGCACCATTATGGTACAGACAAAATGAGTGAAGCCACTAATATTTTGTCCTGTGTTTTTCCTACAGTACTCTCACAACTCTATGAAAAGGGCCCATTGTGTTCAATTCATTGAACAAGACATAATTGTTAATAATACTGTAGGTGAGCTAGACTCTACGTATGTGTGTGACATACGTAAATTAAAAATGTTCTTGAAATTTTGCTCTATTCCTGACATTTATAATATACAGCCCACATTGTATCTGGACTGAAGAAGGTTGTAGCTGCTGGGGAAGAAAAATGATTAGCAATGCTGTTGTCGCATTAACTCTGCTTTTGCTTGTCAGTAGGCCTGCACAGTAAATTGGACTGTATGATAAAAGCTTTAGCAGCATGCTACTGAAGGACCTTACAGTAGCTAACTGATTTTACGCTAATTCAGGGTAGTAGCCATTGTTTTGCATTAATCGTTATCTTAAAAAATAAAAAAGGTCTTTTACATTTTATGTGACTATTTAGCGATTTATAATTTTTCCTATATACTTTTCTTTAAATGTGCCTACGATGTTTTTAGATAATGCTGTTCATGGAGGCAATTGGTGCCAGATATGAATATGATGCTAGAAGCCAGTACTAGCAGAGAATTAGGGGTTTTCTGTAATGCGGCAGGCACATCATACAGGAGCAGACTGCTGCATGCGTAGCTATTATTGGAAAGCCATTTTTAAGGGCTGTCACGTCGGGTAATGTAAGTGTTGCAAAATGACCCCTGCAGAGACGCAGCTCTTGGGGTTTCTCCATGTCCTTCCCGGTGCCCACACGCCTCTGTGAATACAAAGACGCACCTCCTTTTTTTGTATGACGTAGCCAATGCACACATAAGGCCTTTGTGTGGTGTTCCTTTAAGCACACCTTATACTGAATATCAGCACGGCTGTGATTCGTTCGTGGGTACGAGGCTGTAGGCCGAGTGCCGAAGATAATCCCTAAACAATTCCTCAAATTACGTGTGGAATCCGACCCAGCAAAAAGCGTTTGTAACAATACCTTATCACATATCCAGTCATTTCTTTTGTCGGTCAAGTCCTTCCTGTAATCCAATATACAGCAGTGGTTTATAGTAATAGTAGTGATAGAGTAATTGAGTAATAGTAGTGCCACTCTTATAGTCAGCTAAATGTAAGATAATACACTTTATGTCAAATTCATCTTCTCACATTTCGCTATGTTACCGTTCTCTGTGCGTGTTGAAAAAAGAATCTGATACTTCCACACAGCCCTGGCTCCATAAATAGGAACATAAACAAAGTGGAGAACACCGCTCGTACCAACAAAGCCGTAGGGCTACGCTTTTCTTCTGAATTCATTTTGCCACAGAGGACGAGCGATGCTGTTTTGATTTGAGCTCAAAGTTAACATGACTGACCCTGCCTTTAAAACCTGAGATCGCATGGTTGCATTTGCCGTAGCGAAAACAATTATGAGTCCTTTCAACATTCAACTTGCACAAAATCCCCTTAATTTTCCAATCAGATAGAAAATCTAACTAAATTGCTAAATATTGATTTGTACAAATAATTATCTTCTCTGAGCCATATTATTGTTTTAATACTATTAAACTGGAAGTTTCCTTCCACTGGACATTATCAGGAGGCTTAGCCAGAGAGAGCCAATTAGCATATGACAAACATCTTTCAGTAAGACTAAATTTGTAACATATTTTCAAAGATTCTGGCATATGCTTCAGTAGCAAGCGTTTCTTGCCCCCAAGTCCAATCCACCTCAGTCTCCGTTTTATCAGGCCTTTCCCAGACGTGATTATGCTAATTGCTGTTTGATCAGATGATTAAATTATAATTTGATTAATCTCGAGCCCTAAACGCTTTGAATACATAAATGTGTATTTTACTAGCAGGCTGTGTTTTAGAGGGCCACAATCTCCTTGCTAGCTATCAATACGCAGGGAGGCAGGATGAGAAGAACATTTGAAGCACAATATCTTGATAAAATAAAGAGAAGTAAAGCTTAGCTGGGAGTAATTGTATGTGAAAATTAGAGAGGCAATTTGTCTTATTGCATTAAAGTAATCTCTAATAGGCTATAGGTCTATGTATGATGTCAGTATTGTTTGTTTATGTGAGCTATAAAATAGAATGTTAAAATGCAGATTGCTATTTCATCACTTCATTTATCTCAGTGTTGTTATGTAATGTTGTATGAACTGGTCCCAGATCTGTTGGGCTGAATAATTACCCAATCTAAAGTTATTCTGTACACTGCAATTATAAGATGTCCTTATATAGAGTTTGTTTTAATTGATCAGATACACCTGCTTTTTGCATTAATATTTGCTGTGTGCATATTGTTGAGCATATTTGCTACACAATATCACACACACACAAACACACACACACAGGGTAACCATGTCGACTAGCTACAAATGTGTGCATTGAGAAATGGGGATGGCTCCCATGCAAGCCAGTCTACTGTAGATCTACCAACCTTCCTTAAAGGCAAATATTGGACTGTGAAAGTGGGGGGCGCTGTGGGTCACAGGAGAAGGGAGAGAGAGAGAGAGAGAGAGAGAGAGAGAGAGAGAGAGAGTGGGAGAGAGAGAGAGAGAGAGAGAGAGTGAGAGAGAGAGAGAGAGAGAGAGAGCCAGAGAGAGAGAGAGAGAAACGTGCAGGGGCATTATTTTCTGATGCACAAGAAGCATGTCTGCGAGCCGGATGCTAGCATTGTGTCACCTGACCCACATCCCATTTAACCTCAGGACTTTGATTAGTTGACCACTATAGCCCCTTACTGTAAGTCTTTGCTTCTCACACAGAAATGGCCGCGGCAATGAGAGCTCTTTATATTTATATTACTGTGCGCACAGGATTCTCTGTATACAATTAATTACGATATAGAAATCGCAGGATGAACTGGTGGATTAGGCTGCTTGTTGACTAGGCAAGAAGAGTTCACAACATGCATCTGCATTGGAAATGCACTCAGTAGCGGTTTTCTGCCACCACACAAATGGACGTACTGGGCTAAACCGCTATAAGATCACTGTATGTTAAGAACATAATTCTTATATTGCTCTTCCTGAGGACTATTAGTACCATATATATATTGTCCCCTGGTCTTAGAAGAGTGATACAATATAGATGCATGTGTTGATGGCTGCCAACACAAAGCTTGTAATGAAATGCTTCTGCTGTGCCGTACGATGTTCTTAAAGCTGCTAGCATTCTTCCTTTAATCTCTCCATTCATCCTAGCCTGCTGGGTTTAATGTCTGTCCTCTTAGCTCACCTAAGACCCCGTCTCCCTGCCCCCTTTCTCATGCTTGATGGAGCCATCTTAAACTATCTCCCGCCGCTTCGCTGTCCACGTCCAGCCAAATTAACTCTGGCGATATCGTTACCAAATATGACTAATGTCTACTTGAAGTATATGTGAACGTTGTTGTCCTCACTTCTCAGTCCCACACAGGAACTATCTGTAATAATAATAATACATGTACCACCAATCAATAATTGACCACCAGAATTTAAGATATTCCTCTACAATAGTGTTCGAAGATGTCAGTGGGCAGACAGTAACTGCACTTGTTTATGCCCTGTTCTACGGTGGGCTATCTCACTTTGGTGACTCTACAGACCCCCATCCCACCCACTGCCTCTCCCTTCCCCGCTCCATGATGAAACAACAATGCTGGACAACAATGGAAACTGCTGGAAAGCACACGACCCATTCCCCGGTCCTACATTTGTTCACTTAGGACCCAGCGATGAAACAAAGGGTAATGGAGCATCATAGATCTGTTGTATGCCTGCGTTCACATGCAATTCCTAGTCTCGCTTAATTTGTCTTGGCATATTAGCTTCACTGGCTGCATCGGGAGCCTGTTTACTCACAGGACTCTCCCGTTTTTACTGTTATTTTTGCCCGCTGCCCAGCATTTGGACACCTCCATTTCAGTGCTGTGACTCATTAAAGGTGGAGTCAGGGATTCTGGACAAAAATTTGTTTGAACTTGATCAAAACAAAAGCACCTTTCCCTTCAATGCCAGGGTGCTCCAAGAAGCATCTCCACACATTGTACCAAAATTGCCAAGGATGGGACAGTATTGTGTGGTGAGGTCTGCACCATTTTGTTTATGCTCCCATTTACTGTGTAGCAGCATCAAATAATTTTTCCAAACGGGCAGTTAGCGAACCATGAGGAGATAATTGCAAAATCTGACAAGAAAGTTATATTATCTTACAATTGCTGACTCCACCTTTAAGATCTCCCTCAGCACCCCTTGTGCACTACATGCGGCAGATAATTCACGACGCAGCGACTGTGGTCTCCATGGCGACAGGAGACATCCAAAGAAGGGGACGTCGGCGCCGCTTCAACATTATTCATGAGGGCAAATTGGGAGGCGGTCACACGGCGAGCGTAAGAGGTCCCTGTTGTTCCTCCTCTGTGCTCGGCTCATTCTTTCACCGCTCGCCGTGTAAGCCCCCGGGGCAGGGGGGGGGTGGGGGCTCGTCCTGTCCTCCACCCCATTCCCAGCCCTCCAACCCCGTAACTTAACTCCCTCCCCCGCCACCTCCCGTCCCCGTCTCTGCCTTAATTACCTGCCCTCCGCGCCACGAGCTGTCAATGTGACTCTGGTTGTTTTGCCCTGCAGAAGGTGCCCTAATGTCTATATACGCCGCCGCCCAGCACATCGCCATGGCGATCCCAGGCCTGGTGCAGAGTCGAGCCGGGCCCGGCGAGTGCTGTGGCTGAGAGCCAGTTAGAAACTAACGCGTTAATACAATTGCAGCCTTTTGGGAATGCAGCGCTGAATTCCAAATTCAGCGTGATTTAATCACGGGAGGATGGGGAAGGAATACAGCATGGCGTTGTTGTGAAATGCAGGGTCTTTCACCCAGAACAATTGGACATAGAGAGTTTGGTGAATCCTTTTCATGTGGTTTTAACAAGGGAACATTAGGCAGGGGTCTTTGAGGTGTATGGTTGATTAATGGTGCTTGGTTGGAGTAAACACAAAGGCCCTCTAAAGAGCCCCTGACACATCAGTGAGCTAATGCACAGGCTAATGTACAGGCTAATGCATAGGCCTATTTATGTTGTAGGTTAGTGGGGCCGGTATTGATCAGACATTTACTTAAATAAATTGCCTGACTGGTTTTGAACACAGCCAATGATGGCCACTGTCAGGATACAGGTCCATATGGGTCTCACCGAGCAGACACTTACTGTATCCCACACAATATGACCCTATTACTTACTTGACTGTAATATTTATACGGATCTGCAGGCTGCATGAATGACCATCTCGGTTAACTCATCGTAGATATCTTGGAGGATGGTCTGAAAACAAGTAGTAAACTAGCCTAACTATAGTCTGATGTTTGCCTGAATATTCATCTTTATTTCTTACTGATTTAATTCCTCTTTGTGGTTCAATACAATACATTATTTGCTAATGAAACAGAAATACAGCTTAAAGTGTAACTGCACCCTAAACTGTGTTTTTTGAGCTGTTAACAAATTAATAGGATTGATCTATGTTTATGAATTTCACTTCAGCAGCCAAATTTGCTTGTTTTAAGCATAAGCACGATTAAACTAAAAACTCAAAACTAATATATTTGCACTTATATTTGATAGGTTATTTTTTGCAGTGAAGCAATCAAGCAGGAATCATGCTAGTACGAAGCAATCTAGCAGGAACCACACTAAAACCAAGCCAGCTAGTAGGAACCACACTAGAACCTAGCAGACACCATGCTAAAACCAAGCAAGCTAGCAGGAAAAAAAATGTGGTTTCTGCTAGTTTGCTTGGTAAAAAACGTATGATACGCAGGAGACTACGTCGTAAGATACGCATGATCTGGTAAAAAACCTGGTAAAATAAAGGTCAAACAATAAAGGTCAAACAAAAACCAGGCTAGTAGCCTAACAAGCAATATAGCAGGAACCACGCTAGTAACTACCAAGTAAGATAGCAGCAACCACGCTAGTAACAAGCTCATGTAGTCTTGTAGTCTCATGCGTATCATACGTTGTAGTCTCATGTGTATCATACGTTGTAGTCTCATGCGTATCATACGATGTAGTCTCATGCGTATCATACGATGTAGTCTCATGCGTATAATACGATGTACAGTAGACTTATGCGTATCATACGATGTAGTTTCATGCGTATCATACGATGTAGTTTCATGTGTATCATACGTTGTAGTCTCATGCGTATCATATGTTGTAGTCTCATGCGTATAACATACGGCGTAGTTTAATGGGTATCTTACGACGTAGTTTCGACGCAGAAGCAAATATCGTCTTTTAGCTGAACAGCACTGCAGTGAAGCTCCCCCGTCCTGTAAGCTTTTCATAGCCCATTCATTATGCTTGACATTTGTGTTATTCTAAATGGAATTTTATTACTTTTTTCTCTTTGTAGTTTGGCTCATTGAACAATGATTCTGTACAATATTAGTGTACATCTTAGGATTTCTTAAGAACCATAAATGAGGTTATGATTTAATGGTGCTGTACACAAATTCACATAATGACAGCTAACTCCGGCTCACCTCTACCCATAGAACTAAATATTAATGCTCCTATCTATTGCAAGCAAACAATGGATGCAATTGCAAACAAGATAAGCTACATTGACCTATGTCAATAATTTACTACTGAATTGTCAAATCAAATCTGTTAAATTAGCACAAAGCAAGTTTTACCTCTACATGCGAGAGGTCCACAGTTGACTTTAATATTACTGGTGGTCTATAGTGACATAAACAACAGTCCATTCATATCCAGGAGGCCTACGCAGCAGATTCTGACTTCTGACTGATCTTTCTTGATTGTATTTGACAGGTGCAATTAAAATTGCATTGTTTCTGCAGTGTCTCTAATGGCGTAGTACTGTCCCAACACAAACACACAAAAGCTTTTTATTGTTTGGACAGCACTATTCAGCAGTCATAGGTCATTATCTTATGAAGCTTTGATGGGCAGTAAAAGCAATGGTGAGCTTTGTACATGCGCCATTGAAAGGGTTTTCACACACACACACACACACACACACACACACACACACACACACACACACGCACACACACACACACGTACATGCACACGCATATATGCGGGCGCACGTCACGTATTGTTCTTTGCACCTGCATCGTCCTGTGGGCTGAGCAGGTCTACATGTGAGAGACGAGGTCAGAGAAGCATGAAGGAGACATGGAGGTTACAGAGGAAACAAAAAGCAGACCGGGCAAAAGAAAGACGAGAAATGAGAAGAGGATGAATCGCGCTCTTCCATGATGGCGAGACAGTCCAGCTGCAGTGCAGAATGCCCCCCCCTCCATTTCTTTTCTATCTCTGTCCTGTCTTTTTCTCGGTCTTTCTGTGTTTCTCTGTGCAATTGCTGTCCGTAGTGTATTTGAGCTGCCGGGACCAGCAGTGTCCATCGTGTGTGTTTGGGCGATGGGGAGGAAGGGGGGTTTGCTTGTCAGCCCCCCAGAAATAGGGGGCAGTTACATTTTTCATGAGTTGGTGCAAAGCAGATTGAGACAAAAGACGTTTGGACACACTGGCCTTCTTTCTCCTCTCTCTCACCGTGTCTTCGCGGCACTGTGGCAGACGGTTGCTAATGCTGTTGCCTGTTTTGTATCAGAAGGAATATGTCCTATAGCGTAGCTCCACAATGTATGTGATCAGAACAGTACGTGAGCAAATATTGAATGTTCCTTTCAATAGCAATCTGTAGATCTGCTGTTATTTTTTCTTTTACGCTTTTTTTTTGTAACATCAGTTCTGAAAGGCACTTGAGGTTGGAGTCGACGATTGTAAGATAATAGAGTTTTTGTCAAATTCAGCAAATGCCTCCTCACCTCTGTTCTGTGTGTGCGCTAAATAAAATAGTCTGGTGTTTCTACACAGCCCGGGCTCTGGAAATGGGAACACAAACAAAGTGGTACAGTCCGCACCGCACAACACTAACCCAGCCTTGGCAATTTGTGTTCAAGATACGTACAGTATGTTCAAATATCAACAGATTTTTTTCTCCGGCATTACTGACGTGCACCTTTAATAGCCATACCTAATGTCTCATAAAACCGAGCCACATGTAACTTCCCCACCACTTGGTTGGGAACACAGCAGTCCACCGGGGTTGCCGACAGCGACATCCATTCACTTCTTTAACACCTTCACGATGACCTCCTCCTCTGTGGACGCCCGTGTGAAACGCAAGCAGCCACAGCTATGTGGAAACATGTGTTTGTTTGTCGTAACGGATTGAACGAGCAGAGGGCGGAAGCAAGCAGCCAATGATTTGAGTGCACTCATTAGGAATTTATGAAGCGCTAAAATGTTTGGTCTCCGGGGACGTGGGATTGGCAGCTGTCTTACAGGCAAGCAGGCTGGTGACACAGAGAGAGAGAGAGAGAGAGAGAGAGAGGAATATCAGTGTACAGAATGTACAGACTGTAGGAATACAAAGAAACAAGTGTTTACAGAACCGGCACCCTAATTTTGATGATAATATTAAAGATTCATTTTCAGTAACACTGTCAAATTTAAATTGTATTCTTATGCTATTGAGGCTAGTATGGATTAAGCTATTTATACTTTCAAAGGACAAGGGAATGTGTTTTGAGGGCATGTTTTTAGATCATGTACTGCAAATTCACTTGATAAGATTTCTTAAATTAAGTGCACATTTACTTAAATGAAGTCACTAGATAAGCCATTTATATTAGAAACAAGTCCAACTGGATTTTAAATATATAAGCAAGATTACCACACTAAATTAGATATCTTGTTTGCAGTGTGATTGGGCTTGATCTCCAATTAATAAACAGGGTTTCTTCTAACCTGAAAACCACGTTGTGTTTTTCAATACAGTAAGATACTATAAATACATTTCCAAGACAAAAATGTAAATATTGTTTATTAATCAAGTCCCCATTCCTCAGTTCAATATATGGATTTCATGGCCTTGCAGTATTCCAAAAGTGGAAAGATGATACTGTACCTCATGTTAGTGAGTTATCACAGAATGTGGTTTTTTTATTCTGCTCTCTTTGTTTCATATATTTGAAAATTTGAACAAGTGAGGAATGGAACATATATGTATCTCTTTGATGCAATTTTGCTTTGATCATTAAATTATGTTTAGGGCTTAAAGCTTTGAAGGTCCAATCCATAATCCACATATTCAACTGGGAATCTCCCACTGTATTGATTTTTATTTCCAGTGCGTATTTATCCACCATCTTGCATATTTTGGAGGGCTGGTGGTTCCAGCAGTGTGCGTGTGTGCGTGTGTGCGTGTGTTGCTGTACTGGGCCTGTTGGTTCATTAGGCCTATGCTGCAAAGCCTCTTCTCCAACACAATGCTCAAACAGAAAACAGAAGTGAACATTTTCAGATGCTCAGAACAAAGCTTGAACATGAATGTATGATGAATGTATAATAAACAACGTTTTACTGAGGTTTTTCACACTTTACATGAGGAGGTTTCCCTGGCAAACCTTGTGATTTTTAAATTATATTTTATCTATATCATAGCTTTATTTTAAGCTAAAATTGGTTACATTTATAATTGTTATAACTGCTGTTTATGGGTTTTAAAGGTGAGTTAATACACTTTTTTGTCAAATTCGGTGAATATCTTCACATGCTAGCGGTTCATTCATGTGCATGCTGAAAATATGAACATAATTCGATGTTTCTATGCAGCTCTGGCTCTGTTAATGGAATCACAAACAAAGTTGTGCAGACCGCACCTCACACTACACTAACATCAACAATCTTTACTCAGCATCCCTGGCTATACCTAAATGAATATATTGTGTTGAAGTGCATGCACAAGCTAGTGTAATCTGTCTGTGCTGCTACAGTACATGCTAACAGCATTTACTTGTGCTTTCCTCCGTTGCAGTTTTCAGTGAAGATCTACGTTCCAGCTTATATTTTGTCAATGCATCTGTGCAAGAGGTAGTGTTCGCCAGCACCACGGGGACCTCGGTGCCCTGTCCTGCCTCGGGCGTGCCGCCCGTCTCGTTGCGCTGGTACCTGGCTACTGGCGAGGAGATCTACGACGTGCCCGGGATACGTCACGTGCACCCAAATGGCACCCTGCAGATCTTCCACATCCCCCCCTCCAGCTTCTCCAAACTCATCCATGACAACACCTACTACTGCACAGCGGAGAACCCCTCAGGGAGAATCAGGAGCCAAGATGTCCACATTAAGGCTGGTCAGTATCTTCGTGATTTGGCGGTTAGCTATCACTGTCGACCATCAGCAGCACAAGCCAATAGTGTTAGCCTCTTAAGCTAACATGTCATCTTAACCTGTTTTGGCTTAACCATATGGGTTAATCGTCACCAGATGATATAGCCGATGCTATTTCCGAACGTCTCTGCTAGCTAGAGGAACTGACACACACTACATAAAGCATGCATGGAGATAAGCTATACAACAACTTTTGTTACTGTACTTTATTTAGTTGTAAACTCTGGTTGACCTCTTCAGAGCAAATTAAAATCCAACATAGGATTCAAATAAGTGTGAATGGTGTGTGCACCATACACAAGATGGCCCTGAACCGGCATAAAATAGTAAAGAGAGTGGATGCTAGCCATTCCATTATCCAGAGATGGTTGCTGTGCCCCAACATTGCTCCGCTAATACAGCTCTTGCCCTCTGTTTTCAGTCCTTCGAGAGCCCTACACAGTTCGGGTGGAGGATCAGAAAGCCATGAGAGGCAATGTGGCGGTCTTCAAGTGCATTATCCCTGCCTCAGTGGAGGCCTACATCACTGTTGTGTCCTGGGAGAAAGACACCTTGTCTATCAACGCTGAGAGTAAGTCCCAAGGTCCCAGTGTCTTTAGTAAACAAGCTCCTGGTTTGTGTGAGTGTGTGTAGACCTACAGTATGGAGACATGCCCTTGTACCAGAGAGGATTTCCATCTGCTGTGTGTGCGTGCGTGCGTGCGTGTGTGTGCGTGCGCGTATATCCAAACGCGAGTGTGTGTGTGTGTATGTCTCCATGTGTGTGTTGATGTACAGTGTGTGTTTGACCTGTGACTGTCTGACCCAATGACAGCGAGGCCCCTTCTCCTCTGGCGGCCTTGTGCAGGCCGCCGGGCGTGTCACTTAGTCTCAGTGCATCGACTCTTGTGCGACTGCCCGGCCAATAGGAGCCCCTGCAGAGCGTGGCCCACTCCGATCATTCAGATCACTTAAATGGAACACTCGCTTGCATGATCGTTCCCCCAGCCCTGGGGTGCAATGGCACTTAATGTGGGGCATTTAACACACTCAACAGACAATAGCTAATGCCATTTTGCGTTTGGACGAGGCAAGCCAAACTCACTAACTTATTTTTTTCTCTCTCAGTGTTTCACATTTGTCTGCTGAGGCGAATGCGGCCATGTTTAAATCTATAGCTATCTCTTAATTGTCCATTTGCTCTGAGGGTGTTTTTCTGAGCTATGGGCATATTAAGT
>JAODOY010000006.1:310857-345723 GCA_025399855.1 Forbesichthys papilliferus | reverse complement strand
AGGGAGAGAGAGAGAGGGGGGGAGAGGGAGAGAGGGAGAGAGGGGGAGAGAGGGGGGGAGAGAGAGAGACGGGGAGAGAGAGAGAGACGGGGAGAGAGAGAGAGAGGGGGGGAGAGGGAGAGAGGGAGAGGGAGAGAGGGAGAGAGAGAGGAGAGTGAGAGAGAGAGGCGGAATGGCGCGTGCGTGTGTGTGTGTGTGTGTGTGTGTGTGTGTGTGTGTGGGGGGTGGGGGGGTTGTCCAATGCTGGTTGGCATGGTAACCTGCAGGCCAGGTGAAAGGGAGCCTGGGAGATGAAGGTGGTGGGGGAAGGGAAAGGGGGGGCTCCCGGGAGCAGCCTATCAGCAGCCGCGGCCAGCCTACCCCCTGACAAACCCCCACCTTCCGGGGCCTATCACCACTGCCCTCTGGGCGGCTGTGGAGGACCAGGGCTCTCCTTACCTCCTTCACCCCCTCCACACTAACCATCCGCCATGCTCTCCCGCCCGTTGGACAGCTGTGGGTCGTGTTCAACATGCAGACCACTGCTGGTTCTGTGGTATGCCTTTATATGCATGCTGCAATAGCAGAAATATAGTCGCACCCTTTCAATTCAATTCAAAGGACAGAAATAGAAATACATCTTTACACAGATGCCTTTCAGCATCATAGACACACACACGCACGCACGATACTGGATGCTTATATTAATGTTATAATTATGTTTCCATGTAATTTATGGCAAAAGTGTAAAGGTATTTATTGTGGTCAACTCGTCAATATTTGACATTTTTCAGGGTAACCTATGGGTAGGCAGAAACCTTTATGAAAAAAGCTGTTGATTCAAAATACAGTTGTGTCACCCATCACTATGTTTAACCCAAACTCTTATAGTAGTTTTAAAGGGCATTCTGGAAAGACGTCTGCAATCTGTAGATTTCCCTAATAGGGGCCCTTTAAGATTAAATGTCCAGCAGCTCAGCCATATGCGTGTGTGTGTGTGTGTGTGTGTGTGCGCGCTTGTGTGTGCGTGCGTGCTTGTGTGTGTGTGTATGTGGGCATTCAGCATATTGGGGTGGTCACGACTCAACGTTATATTAGAGGAGTGGATATTTAATGAGATACATGCGCGCGTACACACACACACACACTCACAAACACACACACACACGTGTGTGTGTGCGTGCCCCCTGCTGTCTTGGCCCTGTTCCCATAATACCTCTGGATATTAAAGAAATACATCAACGGTGCAATTACAGGCCCATCCAGTGAGCCTCAGGGCAGGCTCAGCTGGGCTAGTGCTAGCGCACACACACACACACACACACACACACACACACACACACACACCCGCACACACACGGACACACAGTAACACACACACACACACACACGCACAAACACACACACAGTAACACACACACTCAGACACACACACACGTACACACAGTAACACACTTACACACAGACACACAGTAACACAAACACACGAACACACGCCAGCATTCCCATTTGCACACCTAGACACACATACACTTACAAACCCACACAGTTACAGTAGTACATGACTCATCTTCACATTGAAGGACACTGAAGGTCATTGTTGAATGTTTGTTTCTGTAGAATATAATAATGAATAGCACCATTCCGGCTTTTATAAATTATAGCGGTAGGGTGCTGTTGGGGGTGCTATGAGCTGGAGACTCTGCCTGGTAGCTTATTCCAATCAGTATGTTTACAGTAATATCTGCTACAGCGTTGGAGGATTCCAAAACGTACAACATATGGCGATATTGTCATCTTGGGGAATAAACTTCAGCTGGCCGAGAGGCCTGTTGGGTTGTAGGTCAAATAGTATTACTGTAAACACTTATATATAGGCACTAGGCAGGGGTGGATCCCTTAATAACTGACCTGTGGGCCAGCTCCAGTGTATTGTAGGTCAAACACAACAATTCAGTCAGTCCTTGGTTAGCTTATTACCCTACTGCCTGTTACCATTCACACATCAACAATTCCTTTTTTCCTCAACGTATAAAGCTTGTCAAAGCAGCTAATTGGGCCAACAGACTTTGACTGAATGGAAAGTAGATATAGTAGTGCTGTGGAATGAAGGCCTATGGATACTTCGGGCTACTCTGATTTCTGTCACGCCCTTAGTGAGGCTGATTCCCTGTCTGAAGTGTCAACAGCGTTGCGCTGCCAGCTCAAAACCCCTTCCACGGAATGAGAGCTGCTACTACGCTCCAAAGCTATAACGTTTACATGAAGTACCGGTGAGCACCAACCCCCGCCCCGAAACATTTTTCTCTAAAAATTCATACATGTCATGCAAAATAAATCAGCCCTCTTTTCAACTGCCGAGCTCTAACTGGCTGCAGTGTGAATAAGAGATGAGGTTTAAATGTTAGCAACCCCTTGCCTGACACTTCACATCACATCACTGAAGTCACGCTCGCTCTCTCTCTCTCTCTCTCTCTCTCTCTTTCTCTCTTTCTCTCTCTCTCTCTCTCTCTCTCTCTCTCTATCTCTCTCTCTATCTCTCTCTATCTCGCTCTTGCTCTGTGTGTGTGTGTTGCAATGGAGAACACAGGGGTGTTATACACTCAAATGTTTGCATAATTAGGCGTGTGCATTTATTAATGTGCGTCTTAGGAGTATTTGGTACATCGGTGTTTGTGCACCGATGTACCAAAAGGAATGCTCAGCTATATAACACACTGACTTTGCATGCCTAACTTGGGCAACATCAGCTAAATATCTTACACAGTTATATGTAATGTCCATCTTTTATATCCAGTCTATAAATTAATAGACTAGCATCTGATTAACGTTACATGTCTAGTGCTAGTCGTCATTGCATATAAGCTATAAAGGAGTGACTTAACTCTAATTAATTCATATTAAAGATGATCATTTTGGTTGTGATGTCATTGGTTTCTGAAGAGAGCCACAAGTTTGTCTTTAGCACCTTAAGGGTCCGACTACACCGAGACGCGTCGCTAGAAACGCGTAGCTAGCAAAACCATTATTTTCCTATGGTACGGTGCAACTGGCATGCGCTTTTTCATTGGTGCCGTGTTTTTTAGCATTTTTTAGACACGCATAAAAGTTCAAATATTCTCAACTTTGGTTAGTGGCCCTTCTAATTGATTTTCTGTTTTGGCACTGTGCACCTGGTGGCCTGTAAAGGTAGTGCATGCTAAGCATATCTGCATTCACACAAAGCCTGAGAAGCACTTTAACTTTCATAAAGTCTAGGACACAGCATTGGCCAACTGTGTCAAGACCCGCCTATATGTCAGGAGAGGTATTTTGACTACTAACTCATTGACCAAATCAGACGCTTATACTAAGGAATTTGTTGGGAAACAAAGCGGCATAAGTCTGGCTGTTTGCAGGTCAAATGGAAAGACTAAACTTAGTAAACTAGCTTCTTGCCAGAATTATGAATAAAGTCTTGTGAGTGACAATTCTATCAGCCAATGAAACTCTACCAATTCACTTCCCGATAGCACTGGTGAGCTTTCAGGCGTTATGTGTATCAGACGTTTAGCACAAGTCGCCTATGTGATGTACTGCTGATGGACGGAAGAGGCTATGAGGCTAAACAGTGTAATGGTGGCCAGCCGGTAACGCTGTCCAGTAATTTACTTAAACCTCCCTCCGACACCTCGAGAACGCTCTAGTGACAGATGCTAGAGCTCTTGTTGCTAAGGCGTTCGCTCTGTATAGAGCAGCCATGACAACTGCTTGCTTTTAAGCCTTTTTAGAGTCTTCTCATGTTCTGTCCATCTCCAGTCCCGGCCATGATCACGTCGTACCCCAACACCACGCTCGCCACGCAGGGGGAGGAGAAGAAGATGAGTTGCACGGCCCATGGAGAGAAGCCCATTATGGTGCGCTGGGAGAAAGAGGAGCGCATCATCAACCCCGAGACCAGCCGCTATGTAGTCACCTCCAAGGAGGTGGCAGATGAGGTCATCTCCACCCTGCAGGTAGCAAGACGTTTTGTATGTGGTGGAAGGGGGGTTGCATGGGATGGGTCACCAGATACTGCAGGGGTGGGTCACCAATCGACCAATAAATCAATGTTATTGCCAGGTAGGTAATGCTAGGTAATCTGACATGCTAGGTTGATTGTTAGTCACAGGTCCATCTGGGGAGCCGTCTATCAAAACTGTTTGAAAAAGGGCGGGCTTTTTCAAACAATACTTGACAGTTGATTGGCTGAACCATCTGGCTGTTTGCGCTGTCGATACACCAAAACCGCACCCTTATAGCTATCAACGCAACGCTGATCAGTTCAGTTGCTACTCGGACACAATTGCAGTGATTTTTAGGCTTTCCAGTCTGATTTTCATGCCAAAGTTAACCTGAAGCTAAGATCAGGATGGTTTTGCAAGGCTAAATTCAAGGTACATTACATACTAGGAACCTTACTTGGTAGTGTCCTGCTTAGCAATCAGAAACATCCATTTAAAAGATTTGCAAAAAACAAAAATGATAATAGTTAAAGTACAGTAGCGTAATGTGCCAAGTATGGGGTGTTTAATTAATATAACATCCATGGTTGGGGGATTAGTCAACTAATCCAGACATTCTGTATTACATCTTTGATTTTTGGTGTTGTTGGCTGTTTACATGTGTATAGTATATCTTGCCAAAAAAGTGTGCCTACTGTAAATGAGAAGGGCTCGTAATGCTTAGTATTTGGAGGACCCTATGTATGATTGTGATAATAATTTCTATCCCCCTAAACACTGCTCCCGGTGGTTGGTTGCACCTTGCATGGGAGCAATCACCATCGGTGTGTGAATGTGTGTGTGTGAGGCAAAATAATGTAAAGCGTTTTGGATTAAAGAGCTATATAAATGCAGTCCTGCGCAGCAATGAATGCTTGTGTTTTATGAATCATCCTGCTTGCCCCGTTCAGATCATGCCCACAGTGAGGGAGGACTCTGGGTTCTTCTCCTGCCACGCCATCAACTCCTTTGGTGAAGACAGAGGCATCATTCAGCTGACTGTGCAAGGTACTGTAGACCTCCAAAGATCTGCCTTTGCTTTCGTCATTCCTTGCCCCCTCTGGAGACCCGAAGTGGCCGACTGGGATAGGAAATGCCATCCATCATGCGTAGATGAGCGATCATCCACTCAAAGTTCCCTCTAACGTGGACATTATGCCTCGCAGAGCCCCCGGACCCTCCAGAGGTGGAGATAAGAGAGGTCAAGGACAGAACCATCGCCCTGCGCTGGACCATGGGCTTTGATGGCAACAGCCCCATCACAGGCTTTGATATTGAGAGCAAGAACAAGTCAGGTATACGGGACAAGCCAAATGCATGATAGCAAATGAACAGAATAAATATGATGCTGTGTGTTCATTAGGATTGCTACCCGGTGTTACAGTCTCATGGCTCTGAGATTGAGCTATCGGACGTGTAATTATCCCGTACACGCTCACTTTGTCTTGATTCCATAATTGAATCTGTTCACCTTATTCCTGAGAAACCTACTGTATGTTTGCAGCCATGGTAACCTTTATTGTTTTTCACTTCCGCTTGATGCTCAGAGAGAAGCGATGATCTCAGGTTTATTCTGTGCCATGGCTGGTTAGTTAACAAATGCAAACTACTTAAGATGTTGCAAAACAACTGTTATATAAGTGTACTGTACATCTGCTAATATATGCTAATAGTTGCTTACCGGAAACGACAAACAGGAACCGTTACTAATGCGCTATGAATCATGGGAAATATCTCTGATCGGGAATAAGGTGCTTAAGGCAGCACTAATGCACTTAGCTAGCTCTCGCCTCTCCTGAGAGTCCTAACCCCAATAAACCCCCAACCCCTCTCCCCTCTCCCTCAGCCTCCTGGGACACCGCACAGAAGACCAAAGACGTGTCACCCCAGCTCAACCAGGCCACCATAATCGACCTGCACCCCTCCTCCACCTACAACATCCGCATGTTTGCCAAGAACCTCATTGGCAAGAGCGAAGCCAGCAACGAGCTGACCATCACCACCGATGAAGCAGGTGCAGAATCCATATGGCCATCTGTCAATCAACGCTATTTGGTTTAGGGTATTTCTCTCCATTCCCCACTGTAGTGTTTTTCCACTATAATGGCCAAATGTTGGATACACCCACATTAACAATAAATACCATGCCGTTATGCATCAGGCCGTCCAGACAGGGTCCTTATAGGCCAGTCTGGCACTCGGCATCCATCTTGGTAACGCTTCTAGACAGTTGTTAGGACGTACCTATCTATTTGAATGGAGAGAAATCCATAACAGCATTTTAAATGGTCACCGGGACATATAAACTGGATGTATACAAATATAACATAAAAACTATGATAGAATATGATAAAGAGCTTTCAGTTTGTTGACTTTCCCCAAAATAAGGTTTAAAAAGCAGTTCTTACACAGGTTATACCTACTACACATGTGCAAATATCGTCTTGGGTTATAGTTTGGCCATTATACAGCAGACGGTTGGCCCTTTTCCTCATTGCCATATTTTATTATTTATATCGTTACGGAGTAACATTCTATTCTGTGTCTTCATCTATGTCTCTGGTCCAGTAGTCTAGGTCTGTGTCTTCATCTATAATGTCTCTGGTCCAGTAGTCTAGGTCTGTGTCTTCATCTATAATGTCTCTGGTCCAATAGTCTAGGTCTGTGTCAGAACTATAGTGGAGCCATGAGACAGGCAGACAGCAGCAGTGGATAGTGAGTGAACCAATAGGCAGGAATGAGGGAAGGAGCCCACGGAGTCACTTCATTAAGGGTCCGGTGACATCAGCCGCATTGGCTGTGTTGCATTATTGAGCACACGCTGACGCTGCACTATTGCAGGACTCTTCAATTAGCGGCCCCACTACTAAATGTCACACGGCGGTCAATAGGCTGAGCCAGTGCGTCTCCCTTCCTTTAGCCCCTGGACAGTCCACAGCCTCTTGCACGTACATCGAACCATCTAACACTCTTATTAACTCAACCATGAAGATACTCTCTCTATATACACGGTATATACTGTATATTGTATACTGTAGGGGTAGGAATCACCAGAGACCCGATACGATATTATCACGATACTTATGCCACATTATATTATTGCGATTAAAAGAATATTGCGATATTTTGCAATTTTCTACTTTTTCCAACTTCAGATTATTTCCCCAAAGTAAAACTTTGTCAACATTAGTTTGTTCATCTCACATAAATTGTATTGCTGCAAAATGCGATTGCGAAGTTGACTAACTGACATGAATATGTCATAAATATTGTATACAAGTTAGTTAGTATTAAATGTGCAATTTACTGTATATAATGAAATTGCGATACTTGTGTATCGATACAGTAATGCCATTGTGGAATTTTGCGATACTATGCTGTATTCTTTTTTTTTTCCACCCCTAATATAGTGTATGTACACTGTAAATACAATCAAAACTACGGCTGTTGTTTACCAGAGCCATGTATAGAGAGAGTCGCGTCATCTCCATTCATTTTTTCACAGCAACGGAGCCTCAAAATAGTTCCCAGAAGTTAGCCTAAATACTAAAAGTACCCTATACATTCTATTTTAAATGTAAATCAGTGCATTTTTTCACTACTAATTACTAAAAAATGAAGTTATATATCTGTGTGTATATATTATAATATTTTTTTTTCTTCAAATTGCCCACCAAGCACTTCCTGGAAATATTTTGCCACAGGTTTTGCCTCTCTGTGAACTATGTGACCATTGAACATTTCAATACTTCTGCAACTCTCTCTTTCCATGGCTCTGCTGTTTAGGAACAATACATAGTTGAACATGTTGACATGTATACCGGTTCAAGGTATACATGTCAAATATCGGCCGTGGGTTTTTGGGTGCTCAGCAGTAACAGTAGTTCTGTGACGTGGTTTCAGCTCCGGACGGACCTCCTCAGGACGTACAGCTGGAGGCACTTTCCTCACAGAGTGTCCGAGTTACATGGAGGGTAAGCTTGCACGCTGTGTAGATAAATTAAATGGATGACTTCAAATGAGTAGGTTCTTCTTCAGTGATCCAGACCAACAAGGACATGTTACAGAAAATATAGAAATTATGGTACAAAGAAAAATATACTATAATAATGATATAAAAATTGCTAGGCTAGTGCAGATACATATATCAAATGCCCATGAAGCAAATACAACAAGTCTTCCTTTCCATTATTATTATTATTATTATTATTATTATTATTATTATCACTACTGACAGTAGCACCATGACATCAAGCTGCCTCTCTCTCCCCCCCTTTTCCCCATTCCCTCTCCCAGGGCCCCAAGAAGCACCTCCAGAATGGAGCCATCCGGGGCTACCAGGTGGGCTACCGGGAGTACAGCTCCGGGGGCAACTACCAGTTCAGCGTGATCACCATGGAGACCACGGGCGACAACGCCGAGAGCCTGGTGCTGGACAACCTGAAGAAGTTCACCCAGTATGGCGTGGTGGTGCAGGCCAGCAACAGCGCCGGCACGGGGCCGTCCTCCACGGAGGTGGCCTCCACCACGCTGGAGGACGGTGAGCAGGGACTGGGCGACTGGTTACATGTAACTGATTACATGTATTTGATTACATGTAGTTAGTTGCATGTAATCTGATTACATGAAACTGACTACATGTAATCAGATACATGTAACTGATTACATGTATCTGATTACATGTAACCGGTTGTAACTGATTACATGTAACTACTGTAACTACATGCAATCAGCTACATGTAATCGGCTGTTTGTAATCAGATACTTGTAATTTATTCTTATTACATGTAACTAACTACATGTAATCAGCTACATGGATCTGATTACATGTAACTGACTACATGTAATCAGCTACATGGAATTGATTACATGTAACTGACTACATGTAATCAGCTACATGTAATCGTCTGCTAGTAATCAGATACTTGTAATTGATTCTGATGACATGTAATCGGCTGCTTGTAAACAAATGTAACTGAAAATCCATTACATTGCCATGTAATTTATTGTAATCAGATTACAATAAGGACTGATCCCATAGAATTATATACATGATCCCCTTTATGCAGACCAGAAGACTGCATTTGAATTTCCAATTAGCGAAAAATGTCATTAGTGACATAGGGTGACACACCCACCTGAGACTGGAACCGTTCCACTTTTGCTCCCACAGAGATGAATTATTGGGCCCTATCTTTGTTTGCATTCTAATATCTTTAGACGTGGGGAGTGTGTGATGTGAGCTTATCGAGGTGTTTGTCCTGGTTAAATGATGAGTGTGGAATCATGTAAACTGACTAATCCCAAGCCCCGCCCCTTTTCACCTGTCCCCCAGTAAGAGTTGAGCATTATTTTAATCCCAACAGAAGCTCAGTCAAGTGTTTGCTTTCCTGTAATAGCCTACTAGCTGTTTACATTAACTAGGTTGGACAAGTGAAAGGTGCGTGGCTTGGGATTGTCAATTGGACATGCAGTCTACAAAATGTTATACCTACCGAGTTTCTGTTCAAGCAACAACAGCATTGTTTAAATGTTGCGTGGATTAATAAGCATGAGCATATATCACCACCATGTGGACACATGAGGGTACTGCATCATGGGTTCTATCATACAGTAGTATTCACTGGTCGTCTCCCCCTCCACCTCCAGTGCCTAGCCGCCCCCCAGAGAACGTCCAAGCCACAGCCTCATCTCCCGAGGTCATCTCCCTGTCCTGGTTGACTCCCAGTAAAGAAGCCCTCAATGGAAACCTGGTGGGCTTTAGGGTCATCTTCTGGGCAAACCTGCCTGATGGAGGTATTTTTTTATTTATTTTTATTTAAACACAATGAGATTAGGATTCCATTTTGCAAGGGAGACCTTAGGCAGCAGCAATGCAGTACATGTATGCATGTACAGCATTGTGTGTGTACATGTACTTGTATGCATGCACATGTACACACACATTACACATAGTGTGGTGCAAGCAAGCACACATTGGCATTACTCGCGTTGAGGCTTCTTGAAGAGAAAATCAGTATGAATGCATTTTTATATTTACTGCCACTAAGGCACAGGCCTGCTGTGTTGTATTTACACTTTACGCTTTTTAAAACATTTGGATAGTTTCTTCTTAACATACGCAGGTTTTCTGTACATTTTGCTAAGATATATATATATATATTCTAAATTATTGGACATAGGAATATGCATTTTATGCAAGAGGAATATCGTATCCTTCCTAAAAGTTACATTTAGTTTTAATGACTATACATTACATGTATATGGACAACAATGCTATTTGCCTGGTGTCTCCCAGCACCCAGAGTCTGTCAGCGATTACCGCCTACTTAGTTTGAGAGAGCGGCTGACGGCTGTGTGGAAGCCAGACAGTGTGTCACATGGCACTGTGTCAGTGGGATAGGTTGTGACAGCATGGTAACCTTTGACCCCAATACTGTCTCATCACATTTAAATGGCCGCCCACAACTTGACAGAGAGGACTAGTTTGCATGGTAACAGCGCATAGCACAGTGAGATCTTGTCGGGAACGGGATCGTTTACTATAGATTTACTGCGGATATAATGGAAGATGATGCCAAAGTGGAATGGAGCATGAACACGATATGAGAAATTGTCATTTATACTATATTAATGTCTTGTCTGCACATCACCAAAACCTACATTATACCCACATGCTGTATAAAATACACCATAAACATCAGACAACATTGATATGAAGAACAAGTGTGTAATAATAAAGAGGTGATGCGTGTGATGCATGAAACAATTACCTCTATATTATCATTACTATGATTTTGTCAATATCCCAAAGGAATTATAGGTTTCTTCACTGAGCTCATTGATCAGCCGGGGAAGATACATTTGAAAGACGCGAGGCACAAAAACATTGTCGTTTCCTATTGCAGTTGCACTGATGTGTGAAGAAGGCCCGTACATATTAACTATGTATCCTAAATCAGTAGTGGATATTTAACAAATTAGATCTTTGAACCTACACTGCAAAAAATGCCCTATCATATATAAGTGAAAATATATTAGTTATTAGCTAATGCTTAGAACAAGCTAAACTGGCTGCTAGTGCAGTAAGTGAAATTCACTTGATAATATTTCTTTAACTAAGTGCACATTTACTTAAATTAAGTCACTAGATAAGCCATTTATATCAGAATCAAGTCCAACTAGATTTTAAATCTAAAAACAAGTTTATCACACTAAGATAGATCGTTTTTGCATGGTATGAGTGCATCAGGCACTGAGCTGCATAGTGATGACAGCACCAGGGAGGTACTGTGTGTAGAATTCCCCTTGTACCCTGGAGATGAGTCTTCACGACTGCTCATATCCCTCTTCTCTCCTCCTCCTTCTCCTTCTCCGCTGCTCCCTCTCTCCCAGAGCTGGGTGAGATCAGGAACGTGACCACCTCTAAGCCGTCCCTGGAGCTCGATGGCTTAGAGAAGTACACCAATTACAGCATCCAGGTGCTGGCTTTTACCAGGGCTGGTGACGGAGTCCGCAGCGAACAGATCTACACACGTACAAAGGAGGATGGTAGGACGCCGCATGAGATCGCACTCACTCACTTGACACTGAAAATGTTAGGCTGGTAAGGCTCTATTTTATGCACTTTGTCATGTCTGAACTAGAGAGACAGGTATCTGTGGATGGCTGTAGGTATCCACAACATCCTTCAAGATGGAGCCATTGTGGGTGGCTGACGATTTGTGTGCTCCAAACCAACTCTGCGATTTAACAGCAGAGAGAAAATAAAACGTTTTAAAATTTGATTGTATTATTAACTGCATTGTTGGGGAGTGCGGGAACTACGCATTTGATTGCCATAACTTGTTATTTTAACAAAAATCTATTAACGGAATTGACCTAAACCCACCCTCACACTGATTGGCCGATGGTCGTGTGACCAGCTGACATTGGCATTTTTGAACTAAGAATTCCCATACTGATAGGCAAAGTGAAGCAAATAATAAAGGCAGAGCTTACAAGATCAGGGTGATATACCATATGCAAATGTTGCTCTGCAACTACCTGCAGGAAATGTTACAGATTATGGCCGTGTAATGGCTGTATGGTGTTGTATATGTGATGTTGGGGCAGTATGACTTTATAGTGTAACTTTTAGAAGACTCTCGAGGAAATATCCATCCAGCAGCCGTTGGTCGTAGTAGCCTTATGTTTAGTAGTAGTACGTTTAAATAGCACTTTTCACATATATAAAATCACAAAAGTGTTTTACATTAAAAACATCAACATTACAGATTTTAAAATACAATAACAAAACATAACAAGAACAGAACCTGAGAACCAAAAACCCAATAAATTCAAATAAATAAATAACAATGTCAACCTTTCCTCCTTCAGTTCCCGGTCCTCCGGCGGGTGTGAAGGCTGCCGCCGCATCTAACTCTGTGGTGTTCGTGTCATGGCTGCCTCCTCTCAAAGTGAACGGCATCATCAGGAAGTACACCGTGTTCTGCTCCAACCCACACCCCACGGTAGGACCTCCAGGACGCTCGGGCGGATTGGGCTTGGGTCTGGCATGGGTTGGGCCGTCTTGCGTAAACCATCAGCGCAAGAAGCAAGAGTCATATAGACCGTAGGGGGCCGGGGTTCCCGTTTTGCACGATGCTCTTTAAAAGTTAAAAGGCCACTGACAATATGGTAGTTGTACAAAAAAGGGGAAAAAAATAAAATAAAAAATAAAAAACTTTTTCTTTTATTAATTTCCTTAACGTTTACCGCTGGACGGTACAATAATAATTACATTTGTATTTCAAATATTTTATCAATATCATTTTTTTTAATAAGCTTTTATAAGCAGTGCAAATCAGTTTAGTTTGAACTAAACGGTAACATTTTTTAATATATATTCTTTTAGTATTTTCCTTCATCTTCCCTCCATCTTGCTGAAGCTCCTCTGGTGGTCCCCGGCAGTCCCCACTGTGAAAACCAGGGCAACATACAGTGTCTCCTCTATCCCTTAGGTGAGCAGTGAGTTCGAGGCCGCTCCAGATGTTTTCTACTATCGCATCCCCAACCTGAGCAGGAACCGTCAGTACAGCATCTGGGTGGTGGCGGTCACGGCCGCGGGTCGAGGGAACGCCAGCGAGATCATCACCGTCAAACCCATGGCTGAAGGTAGGGGGGCGTTCTAGGGGTGGGAATCACCAGAGGCCCCACGATACGCTATTATTTCGATACTTATGCCACGATGCGATATTATTGCGATTTAAAAACTGTTGCGATATTCTGCGATAGTTTGCAATTTATGACTTTTTCCAACTTCAAATTATTTCCCAAAAGGAAATCTATGTCGACATTGGTTTGTTCATCTCACATAAATTATATTGCTGCAAAATGTGATTGTCAAACTTATGTCAATACATGTCATACATATTAAATTCTCATGTGCAATTTATATAATTAAAAGAAAACCCCCATTCTGAATCCCATCCTTATATCGTCTACATCTAAGGGGTGGAAAACACATTCTTTCCTATTATCTCAATATAAGAACACGGTTGAATGTAAAACCAGGTTTGAGTTTGACCCTGTCAGCACTTGACATGCTTGCTGGGGCCCGATAAGCTGATGTCTGTTGAGATAGGCCACAGAATGTCAGTTGTCACCACCCAGAGGTCCTATCAGGACACTCCTGTCCTGGGTGATGAATGTCCTCTCCGCTGAGGAGGCCATCTGCCATCACTGCCGCATGTTTCCATGGCTCCAGACAGCTCCAGTATATGCTTCTTCACGTTGTATTGGAATTATAGTAAAGACGAGTTCCCACTTGGATATTGCACATGAATGACCTCTGTCACTCCATTCCCTCATTTGTCTAATGTAGCTCACCTGGTACCCGTTAGATGTGTTTTCTTCAATGACGTTTTGGTTTGAACAAACCTGCTGGAAGTTTGACACGGCTTTCTTTGAGCAAATCTGATTATGTTAAAGTTAGACCGAGTAGGGTTTTCCACCTGCAGAGGTTTTGATTGTTAATAAATACAGTTTATTTGAACTCATTGGGCAAGTGTGTTCCCGAGTTGGTGACTTTCTACCTTTCAACACCAAAGAGAATAGAAAGTAATTGTATCCATGATCTAGAGCAGCTACTGCCCTGCATGTTTTAGATGTCTCCCTGTCCAACACACCTGATTCTAAGGATTGAGTTGTAATCAGGCTTCTGCAGAGACTGATAACGACCCATTAATGTGAGTCAGGTGTGTTGGACAGGAGACATCTAAAACATGCAGGGCAGTAGCTCTCCACGATCGGGATTAGGCACCCCTGATCTAGAGGCCTTGTGATAATGTGCGCAGCGCATATATAATATAATAGAGTCATTTTGGAATTAATGTGCATCTGTAGAAGATTCTGTCTGACTCACAAAAAGTCTGGTTCTTAAATTCCACTTCTTTTGTTTCAAGTAGGTCTACCAAACGCATATCTGAATTGGGAAATATATTAATCATAGATTCTTACGTGTGCATTACAAACAAAGGACATTGCACTTTAATTTCATATAGCTCTGAAAACAAAACACTTGAACGTGGAATACTCACAGTAGGAAGGATGAACCTCTGACAAGCACATCAAGGCAGTGTTAATCGCAGGGACACGAGTGAAAATGATTACATAACTCCTTTGGCAATAACAGAGCAACTGTGTGTTTTACCTACCAATAAACCATTAATGTCCTTCCGGTTAATAATCGTTAATAATCGTATTTATAACCACCCATCAACAAAACACAGTATAATTGCATATACTGTAAATAGACAATATAGCACAGATTAAGCTAAGTAAAATAAATCTTAATTAATAAAAAACACTAGAAACATTCAGGGATCATTATGGTAATGTATTGAGTGCAGATGACTGTAACAACCATACCATCTATAACAATTCAACATGACGTCAGTGAGCTCAAACGCAAAAAAAAAAAAATAAAGGCCAACCCATTACAGTTCTAGCTTTGATATGTCTCGCTGGACCTGTACTGGGTTCCCTGGTACATCATACACCGGCTGATGGGGCACTCGTTGTTCTGCAGCTCCTGCCAGGATCCTGACGTTCAACAGGACAGTGACCACCCCGTGGATGAGGGACATTGTTCTGCCTTGTAAGGCTGTGGGTGATCCAGCCCCCACCATCAAGTGGCTCAAGGAGACGTGAGTATACACGGCAGCATAGGATCCAACACCATGGGCCACATTGTGGGTTGGGGTCCCGGTGGGATAGAGTCCCACCAAACCCCTGGTTTGGAGTCCCTGGGGTTAGAGTTCCACCAAAAGCCTTGGTTGGAGTCCCGGTGGGTTAGAGACCCACCAAACGCCTGGGTTGGAGTCCTGGTGGGTTAGAGTCCAACCAAACGCCTGGTTTGGAGTCCGTGGGGTTAGAGTTCCACCAAACGCCTGGGTTGGAGTCCCGGTGGGTTAGAGACCCACCAAACGCCTGGGTTGGAGTCTCAGTGGGTTAGAATCCCACCAAACGCCTGGTGTGGATATATTTCTCCATTTTCTTTCATTTGATTAATTTGTCAGAATAAATGCTTGATATTTTTCCAGATTAATAACTGCACTATGCCAATATTACAGCAATGGAACCCCAGCGCCCGCTGTGATGGACAGCCGGCGCAGTGTCCATGGCAACGGTAGCCTTGTCATTCGTATGGTGAAAGCAGAGGATTCAGGGAATTACACTTGTGTTGCAAGTAACAGCTTTGGGCCGGACAAGATTGTCCTCAACCTGCAGGTTCAAGGTAAGATTGTTTTACAGCTTCACTTTTTAATAGTAAAATATGTCCTTTTAATGTCTGCATAAATTCAAGTGCAGTTACATTTCAGGACCAGATGGTGCTGCCAATATGCCAAGGCACGTTAAAAAAACAGATGGTTGCGTCAGGGTCATTTTAAAGCTCTGTCTGTTGACAATGTTTACAGTTCCTCCGGACCAGCCCCGTCTTACTGTTACCAAGACAACCACAACATCAATCACCCTGTCGTGGATCCCAGGAGACAACGGAGGAAGTTCCATTAGAGGTCAGAGACACAACAAAGTCTGAAACGCCTTCTCTTTTCACTGTGTTTACTATAATTTTGTTTTCCGGGAAATAGCTCCATTGTGGGATCCTTTTTTTTTTTTTTTTGTATTTACGCTTTCCCTTGTCAATGTGAAATGAGTTTGGATTTAAGTTAATGGTTTCTTAGTATTTTCATAAGTACGTTCAGTGTTCCATGCCACTGTGTTTCTATATCTCCTGGTCTGTCTGGCTCCTCCAGGCTATATCCTGCAGTACTCGGAGGATAACAGCGAGCAGTGGGGCAACTTTGCCATCAGCCCCAGTGAGCGATCGTATCGGCTGGAGAACCTCAAGTGTGGCACCTGGTACAAGTTCACCCTCACGGCACAGAATGCAGTGGGGCCTGGTCGCATCAGTGAGATCATTGAGGCAAAGACCCATGGCAAAGGTAGGAGCAAGCAGTATTAGCCATAACCTTAGGAGCATTACTAACCCTAACCTCTGGAGCGGTATTAACCCTAACCTCTGGAGGGGTATTAACCCTAACCTTAGGAGCAGTACTAACCCTAACCTTAGGAGCAGTACTAACCCTAACCTTAGGAGCGGTATTAACCCTAACCTCTGGAGGGGTATTAACCCTCCGCACCCTTGTCGCTCACGCCGCAGAGCCTCAGTACGCGAAGGACCAGGAGCTGTTCACCAGCATCAACGCCACTCGTGTGCGGCTCAACCTGGTCGGCTGGAACAACGGCGGCTGCCCGATCACCTCGTTTACGCTGGAGTACCGTCCCGTGGACGCGCCCGCGTGGACCACAGCCCAGCGCACGTCCCTCACCAAGAGCTACATCCTGTACGAGCTGCAGGAGGCTACTTGGTACGAGCTGCAGATGAAGATCTACAACAGCGCCGGCTACGCCGAGAAGAGAGCGAAGTTCGCCACGCTTAGCTACGACGGCAGTGAGTAGTCAAGCCAAGTTTGTAAATATTGAGCAGCTAATACAACCTTAGCCAGAAATATATAAATCTGTCAAGAAATATTTTAATGGCTTAGAGGACACTTTTATACATGGCACTATAGGCCGCCTTACACATTATTGTTGGCCCAGCAACTAAATATTTTGTATCATGTGTGATAGGGGGTTCCTGTGCAGTGTTTTTGTCAGCCAAGGGGTCAAAAAAAAGACCTCTGATATTGAGGATTCTACACTGTTTTCATGGTCCCCATAATGACACATGTAATCATGATGCAGGCAGCTTTTAGGCATGTCTTTTTTTTTTTTTTTTGCACATTGAAAGGCATTGTGAAGCAAAGCGTAGTACTACGGATTTGTTGTTGTGAGGGCGGTGTTCGCCACGGTACCAGAATCATTTCCCAGCACGCAGAGAATGGTAAAGCTAGCTAGAAGATATTTGGTGAATTTGACAAAAGGTTTATTAGCATACAATTAGCTTGCAATAGCTGACAAAAGCTTTTTAAGCCATACTGATGTCCTTTCTTTTGCAAGCAACATGAGCTGAATTGTGCCCTGTGCAGGTACCATCGCACCACTGGTGAAGGCACCCAATGTGCGTGAAGACCCCCCAGGGGGTGGCGAGGGTCTGAAGCTGATGGTGACCATCTCCTGTGTCCTGATGGGCATGGTGCTCATCTTAATCGGGCTGATGGTGCTGAGGAGAAGGAGGCGGGAGCAGAGGCTAAAGAGGCTGAGAGGTAGGTTTGCCTTTCGCTAGTCTCACAGAGCCAGCCTTTACATGCATTTGGGACACAGCGCCAGACGACTGCGTTAAGACCCACCTACTAGACAGGAGAGAGAGAGTTTGATTGACATGCGCAACAACCAACTACTGACCAAGTTGGACATTAAACTCAATTACAAAGTTGGATGTTAAACTTATACTGAGGAATTTGTTGGAGAAACTAAATAACATGAGTCTGGCTGTTTGTAGGTCTTCTGTTAAATCTGTTAAGTAGGTTACGCTTAATGCTTTAAATAACCTGAAAGACTGAAATTAGTAAATAAAGCATGCCAGAATTACGTAGACTTGTAACTGACAATGCTAACAGCCAATGAAAGCTACTCCAACACTTTGTGATAGTGTTTAAAGCTTACAGGTTTAGGTGTCAGATATTCAGCAAAAGTTGCTTATGTGACGTAACGCTATTTGATGGAAGAAGCTGAGTAGTTTTTGTCTACAAACAGTAGCCTACATTATTGTCAGTGTGTATTTGTATCTCATATAATCAGAGAACGTTACTAACAGACATTTTACAACTTGCAACGCAGAACCCAACCTGCTTTCATCCAGAGTTCTCTTTCAAGGAAAAGAACCATTCCATACCACATTGTAACGCGGGATGTTCACCCGTCTTCTGTATTATCCAGTGTTTGCATGCGTGACATAATGACACCTGGTGGCAGCTCCTTTGGCATGCTGCCATCAAAGGTCTTTCAGGGGTCATAGGTCATGGGTCAAATGATTTGCGATCTCCTGCTTTAAAAAAAGAACACTGTCCCTGTTTCATTTCTAGATGCAAAAAGTTTGGCTGAGATGCTCATGAGGTAAGAACCCTCTGCACGGTGACTTACATATGTCAGTGGCGGCCACTGCAGTGTGTGAGCTCACTGTTTGTGTTCCCCAGTAAAAACACGCGTCCAGCTGAACCCATCAACAAACAGCAGCAGACCCTGAGAATGCATATTGACATCCCCAGGGCCCAGCTGCTCATTGAGGAAAGGGATACCATGGAGACAGTTGGTAAGTGTCCAGTTTGCTGCTTCATGAAGGTGCGAAACTCGTGTTCATCTCCACTCCGCCCACTATAGCAATTATAGTGGGCGTTCACTCTTCTGTACCCGTCCTGACTGTGTTTCTAACATAAACAGTGAGCTAGTGCTGCTGTCTGTAGTTCTGGGGGGAAGCTGTAATGCAATCAAGGAGTGTACCTTTAATAACTGTCAACGGATGACAACCGCATGGTTATTACGTCATGACAAATATTTGCCAAACTGGTTTTATTTGCAATGAGCAGGAATATATGTACATAAGCCACAAATTAATATTATGAAATACCATATAAGCCATATAAGTGAGGCACCTGAAAAAAAAACAGATAACGAATTCACGAATGGGGTGTGTATTGCAGCAGGTTCTTCCGGCTGCAGTACCACCCGTCACCACACGACACTGCTTCTTTAAGCCTAGTCAGACCTGGTCAGACCCAGTCAGACCTTGCCCTTCTGGAGCAAATGCACCTAATGAACACGACCCCTGGCCCCTGACCCCTACTGACCCGGCCCCTCCCCTCCCTTCCCACCAGACGACAGGTCCACGGTGCTGCTGACCGATAACGACTTTGGGGAGACCCAGAAGCAGAAGTCCTCCACGGTCACCCACACGGTACACTACCAGTCCCTTTCCCAGGCCACCGGCCCCCTGGTGGACGTGTCCGACGCCAGACCAGGAACCAGTAAGTCCAGTACGGACTCTCTCTCATTGTTTCGTCAGAATGCCTGGGTGGGTAGTGCTTGTGTTTGTGTGGTACTACTGCAAATGGTTAACCTGCTTCAGGAAGGTTTTTTGTTTGTATTTTATGTCTTCTTTGCTGATAATCTTCCAGTAATAGAAAAATAAATATCCTCTCTGTATGAAAATGTACATTTTCATTCTTATAATAATAGATGATATTTCAATTGACTTATCCCAAGCCCCGCCCCTTTCAATTGTCCTACCTAATTACTGTAACTAGGTAAGAAAAAACACCATAGAAAGCTATTACAGGAATACACAAGGAATATACAATATATATATAAGTTATATATATATATCGTTACTACAAAGAAAATACTCATGTTTTGAACCAGTGATTCAAACAACAACACAGCGCCTCCAACACACACACACCTGTACACAACACAGCACAGTCTTATGACCCCCCCCCTCGCCCCTCGCCCCTCGCCCCTTCCCCACAGACCCTACAGCCCGCCGCACCGCCAAGGCCGGCCCCGCCGCCCGCAACCGCTACGCCAGCCAGTGGACACTGAACCGGCCCCACCCGCCCGCCTCCGCGCACACGCTCAGCACCGACTGGAGGCTCCCCACGCCCCGCGTGGCAGGATCAGTGGACAAGGAGAGCGACAGCTACAGCGTCAGCCCGTCTCAGGATACAGGTAACCTGCCGTGCCATATAACTGCTCTGCCCCCTCCCCAGCTCAACTTCAAGCTATAGTCAGCTATTGTAAGATAATTGTACCATCATCATCATCATTCACCACATATCTAATTTTGCTAGTTTTTCTCTGTGTGTGATGAAATAATTACCCGGTACATTAACACAGCCCTGGCTCCATAAATAGGAACAGAAACAAAGTGCTGAACACTGCTCACAACAACAACAATGCCACTTGGCTTTGCAATGTGTTTCAATGTGTGGGGGCCGGAGCTTCTAAGGATGTTTGTTTTGATTTGAGCTCGAAGTTAGCAAACATTCTTTAGAGTGACTAACCCTGCCTTTAACACTGCTGCTAACCCCCTCCCCTCCCCGACCACCTCCAGACCGCGCACGGAGCAGCATGGTGTCGACAGAGAGTGCCTCCTCCACCTACGAGGAGCTTGCCCGCGCCTACGAGCACGCCAAGATGGAGGAGCAGCTGCGGCACGCCAAGTTCACCATCACCGAGTGCTTCATCTCGGACACCTCCTCAGAGCAGATGACCGCTGGCACCAACGACTACACCGACAGCATAACGTCCAGCACGCCCTCCGAGTCGGGCATCTGCCGCTTCACCGCCTCGCCGCCGAAGCCGCAGGACGTCAGCCGGGTCATGAACATGGCCGTGCCCAAGGCCCACAGACCGGGTGAGGGCGCACGACGTGGCTCCTGTTGCTATGCTAACCGGACATTAGCATGGTGAAACCCCTGTTGCTATGCTAACCATGCATTAGCATAATGTTGTGCCTTGTTGACGTGCTGACCAGACAGATGTTAGCGGGGCACGAGCCCTGTTGCCTTTCTAACCAGACAGACGTTATGCTAACGTCTGTGGTGTTAGCCCTGTGGTGCTAACCCCTGCGGTGCTAGCCCTGTTTCCATGCTAACCAGATGTTAGCATGGAACATCTGGTTACAACAGCTTTACTAAAGCAGCTGTTCCAACTGATTAATTCCTGTCCATGAACGTCAATACATGCTGCATACATGCAAACCTGTGCTTGTGATACTGTCTGACATGTAATTGAACACTAAACATCATCGAATAAGATTTGTGTTTTTCTCAGCTTTTAGACATTTTGAGCCACTTCAACATCAGCGGACCCTTGAATGGTAAATGTATCCAAAAACAAAACATTCAAAAGCAAGCAAACTTTAAAAGTTATTCTTTTGATAGTGAAAAGAAAAGAAACAGTACACAGTATCAATTAGTCTTTAATGTCCTCAAAGGGCAAATTGGTTTGCAAACAGTAGTCACACTGGTGTAACCAGACCCAATATTCACTTGGACTGGTCTGGCCACGCTCCGTTGGGAAGTGTTTGCCTCCTACTGGGCGTAGACCTCTGGCTCATTTTTAAATATTAACAGCGTTTAACTATTCGGCAATGTTTTGATTGCCTCATCTAGCTCTATCACCATGTAGAAGCACGCTTGACTTCACGTCATCTCACAGACCTGATTGGTCTGCCAGCAGGTTGACTGTGAAAACAATGATGTGAACAGAGTTTAATCTCAGCGAAAGAAATATGTATTGTAGAGCAATAGTTGGGCGGAGCCAGGCTATAATCACACAGCCATCATAAGTATAAATATTAAATAATTAATTAAATAAATCAAATTAAATGAATGAAATCATGAATACATGATACAACATACCGTATGCACATACACTGTATACTGTAGACACACATTGTCATATGTGTAAGCATAAGATTCCTTGTTAAAGTATACACAACTTTTATTACAAATTGTAATCAAACGAAACAACTGATGGAACATGCGGCAGCGAGGGTCCGCTAGATTGACCTTTGCCCTCTAGCAGACCTTCATAGGTTTTCACACATAATGCAGAATTCTTACTTTTCAGAAGCCTTTGAAAACACATCTTTACTTAAACAGTAGCGCTGAAAGTCATTTGATGGACCCTGAGCATGTATTGTTACAAGTCTCCTGCTGCTGTATACATTATGACACATATCACATTTTTTGTGATGAAAATCTGAATCTACCGTGGTTAACCTGCGGTTAAAGTTGAACCTATTGCATTTATTGTATCTAACGGTCATGTCATTCTGGCCTGTGTCCTGTAGGGGGTGAGTTGGTGCATCTGCCTCCATACCTGCGCATGGATTTCCTGCTGAACCGCGGGATGTCCAGCTCGGGCTCGTCGCGGGGGACAGCTAGCGCGGAGGGCGCAGCGATGGGCCAGGCCTGCCTGGAGCCCCAGAAGAGCCGCTCGCTGAAGCGGCCGTCTCGCATGGCGCCCCCTACGCCCACGGAGGCCCAGCAGGCCCCACAGGCCAGCAGGGGCCCCCCGGCGGCCCAATGGCAGCCTGGCTCGGCCACTACCCTGCCACACAGGGAAGGCTCGGAGCTGGCCCAGGCCGCCAAGCTCAGCACTTCCCAGGAGTCCCTGTTAGACTCGCGGGGACACCTGAAACAGACCACCAACCCGTATGCAAAGTCCTACACGCTGGTATAACAGCAGGGAAGAGGGGCGCCAGGCGGGAAACGGGACTCGCGCTGAAACGCTGGGCTTAACACTCAAGTGCAGTAAAGTGACTTTCACCACGCAGTTCTGTATATAGGTCCCCTTCCTCCAGGGCAGGGGCCACTTTTACTAATCTCCTTTTAATTTATTTTAGAGCTTTCTTTCATCTCTTTGTTCTTTTTCACTAGAGAAACTCACTCATGGGAAGTGACTCCATTTGAGCTTGCCAAAATAATTGAGTAATAAGGTGGCGTTATTTATTCTTGATTATTGTTAATTCTAAATACTTAATCGGTGATTATTAATTGTTAGTTGTCAGATATTAATGATTATTAATGATTGATTACGAAATGATTGGTTATTACCATTACTATATTGTTTTCATAACAACCTGGACATCTTTCTTTCTGGAGTGGAAGATGACCATTTGGAGTAATTTTTTTCCTATGGAATATCCTTGTGAAACACTGAGCGAAACGTGGGAGAAATCTTGGAGCAAAGGCGACTTACACCTGTAAAACCTTTTCAGCTGCTCGCAAATTGTTACTTTTTTGAAGAAGAAGAAGAAAAAAAAAATCTATTTCCTATGAATGCATGGGGACTGACCAGTTCAAAGACAATGAGGATTACGATCACTGGCTGGGAAAGCCCAGCTGAGCATTTTGTCACACTATGAAATGATCCAATGTGAAGATTTATTATTCTTATTACTATAAATATATATATAAAAAGAGAAAACACTTTTATTTGTGGATATTACAGGGAAGAATTGATTTGGTTAATAAAGTCCTTAGTCACGTTTGCACATATCTTGTTTTGATTAGGAAATGGAGTCTCTGTTGATCTCTCTCTGTGTCCCTTGCTCTAATGGTGCAATATGAGAAAAAAGATATGAAACATTATATGAAAACTATTGCTCTATACTGTACTGTATTGATGAAAAATAGTAAAAGCTATGTTGTGAGTATACTGTACTTACAGGGCCGTATTCAGGTGTAGTTTACCAGGGTGGTAAATGATTGTTAGCTAGAACAGGGAGGGTTACCAGTACCAATGGTTTGCACTTCATGACACTCCAACTCCTGTGTGTCCAGATAGCGCCCCCTTTGGTCCATTTTCACTAATGTGTCATAGCCAGGAAAACAGCTGCAGATATTAAATGATACATTCAATAATGGACGCGTTTGATTTAGGCGTCCTTATTAGCAAACGCTGACAATTAGCCAATAGTATTGATTGTCAATGCTTGCAAATCAGCACTCTCCTTGATTGTGTTATAGAGCCCCCCGACCCACATGTACCCCCAAGCTCATTGTTGACATTTGTGTGTGGGAGGGGGAGGGGGAAGGGGTAGAGAACAGTGTGAGCCTAGGGGTGCTGTAGAGAGGGTCGCCAGCCACCCAAGGTGTTGGCGCTTTCTGAGCGTCAAACCAAAACCACTACGAGGGGGGCCTCTGGGACACAAGTTGAGGAGCGGTGCTTTAACATGTGTACCTGCAGCTGTGTTTTAACCCTGTGCCATGGCAACGTCTGTTTAGCATCCATCTCCCGTGCATTATAGGCAGAGTCTTCATGGGTCTTGACGTCCTCTGTAGATTTTATTGTTGCCGTGCTGCAGCGACACTCCTCTACAGGGAAATAAACACTTGAGACAATCCAACAGATGCCCCCCTACAAACCAAACCTAAAATCTATGAGAAAGAAAGAAAGAAAGAAAGAACGAACGAAAGAAAGAAAGAAAGAAAGAAAGAAAGAAAGAAAAATAAAATATTATATAATAAGATGTTTTTGTTTGCTGTCTGCCCTGGCCTGTTTCTCTTCTGTTTCTTTGGGTTTTAGTCCTGAAGCGAGCGTTTGATCCAAAATGCTGTGAGGTCACAATGTCCGTTTCATTGATTAGTTCTATACGATTAACTGTCTTCATTATGATTATACATTTTAAAGAGGGAAAAAAAATGTCACTTTTTATTTTGAACATGAGTGTTCACCATGGTGGCACTGGAATAAAGAAACTAACACACAGTTCAAATTTGATTAATAAAATGGCTGTTCCCCAAAGTGTTCTCTACAGTTTGAAGTTTTTATCCGTGTCTAACCCAGATGTGACAAGCCTTTTGTCCTCATATAGAAGTGGCAGTGAGGTTCATGAATGTATTGTACTGTGAATATATCCTTACTTTCATTAAGGGACTGTAAAGGCAACCTGTGTAACAGTTGCTTTCCAACATTTTAGCCACTAGCCACTAAATGCCTGGGAATTTAAAATATGGATTTATTTGACTTACAGTAAAACATGCATGCATATTTCTTTACAATTAACGCCAATATTTCTTTATATCTAATGCATAAAAATAAAGTTTTAAGAAAGATTAAATATTTCATAAGCAAAATATTTATACAGTTTAAATATTTTAATTAAATATTATATTGAACATGTATTTATATATTTATAATATTTATTCATATTTATAAACAAACATTTTCAGAAAAGCTTAATGTACTTTCTGCAAACTAGTGAACACAAACGTAAGAAAATGACAAAAATAAATTAAGTCATTTGTGCCATCACTCTCACACAGTGTTGGTAAGTAACTGATTACAAAAAGCAGTAACTGTAATGCATTACATTACATTACTAGCAAATATAGTGTAATCAGATTACTGGTATTTTTTTGTTTAAAGATGATTACTTCTAGGACTACAATCAAATTTAAAATGGATGTTTGCAGAAGAAAAATGCATAAAACAATTTGCTGCTCTCTTATTAATCTTTGATTAAATGTCAATAAATAATTTAAATAAAGTCCTACTTTAATCTGATCCTGAGCAACATAAACACATATTATGTAGAAAATTGCTTTGGATGGCATTTTAAATAAGTGAAGTAATATAAAAGTACCATGTAATGGAAAGTAATCTGAATATGTTATATTATCATTTTAATCTGGTAATTAGTAACTGTAACAGATTATATTTAAGAAGTAACCTACTCAACCCTGCTCTTACAACTATATATGTTCAATTGGCAAATCCTTACATTCAAAATAGTACAAACATCAACTATTACACTAGCAGATCTCATAAGAATATGTCTACATATTGTATAACTCCCACCCTATTCATAATTCATCAATCCAACGGAATTATTTTCAGGAAATTCACAATACTTACAACAACATTAGGGGGGAAATCCTCTACAATGTTAATAAATAGGCCCAAAGTCAAAGTAGCAAGCTGGAGGAAATATTTTGAGTATGTTACATATATTCTTTATTATTTTTACACATTACAGCTGCTGGAAAACCACCAGTTTACAGTGGCTGTATAATTGTTTTGCTTTACTGAAAATCTTGCATTTTTCCTGGCTTAACAGTAAAAAAAATTGTCAAACTATTTTTATTAAATATTACAATATTTAATGCAGGATATTTTTTTGACTGAACCTATTTAATTTATGAAGGCCATTTTGATACAGATATTTATTTAGGCAATAAGACTTTATTTGATGTATGGTACAGCATTGAGAAAATACAGTAGGCTAGTTTTAAACGTGAGTTTTTAGGTCATTTTGCAGGTGAAGCAGTGGTGTGGCAAACTATTTTTTTACAGTTGTAGAGTTTGTGCTTAAAGTTTTCAGAATGTTTAAATGGATTAGCCTAAAACTAGTCCAAAACTTGAAAGATTGAAAAAAAAATTAAAGATTTCCATTGAAAACTGTTTTTAAGGCTAAAATGTAGGATATTTTAAAAAATCCACAACCATTCTACTGCATCGAAAAAAAGAATGTGAGGAACAGAAATCGATTAATCTGTGACAACATATTGTGCCACAAGAGGGCATTTTTTAATTACCTGTCCTGGACATGCATACGCATACATACCATGTTGATCAAAGGTCTGAATAGCGCCCTCTGCTGTTAAAACCCTGGAAACGCTGGAGCTTCCGTGTTCAAGCAATGGAATGTGTCAGTTGCACTCGGTGCTGCAAGCAGCGTACCCTGGGGTCGTGAGATGTAGTCGGCTGATGAGTAGAAGTAAAAGTCTGTCTGAATCACGAAGACCGTGGTGTAGGTGGGAGACATGGCAGACTTGTGGACTTCCTTAGCACTTATGATATCCATTGTTTTGTTCAGCGAAGTCGTACGAAGGACGGCAGCTCGACTTTTCCCAGAGGATTGTTTGATTTACCTGGTAGAAGCTGTGTCCACCTTCCAACTATGCTCATGCACTCACGAACTCAAGCTTCTGGGTGAATCGGGTCGCATGGACATGCACATAGGCTTGACACTGACGTACATCATGAGCGTTGTCCACATATCAACTTTCCAGGGAGCGTCGTGCAATCCGAACGGAGCTCTGGAACGTCTCTATCGTGGAAGTATTACGGCGAAAGTGGCGGTTGGAATAATAGCCTGTCAGATTTTAGCCGCAGTCGCTGCGCAATTCTGGCTTCCACCGATATGGGCACTGGGTCTATCTGACCTTCACGCTAGACACGCACGATTTGACTTCAGATGCTTCGATCCGATCCAGGGAACTTTGATCGACGCAGTAGTTGTGGAGTTGGCCTGTGCCTTTACAATCCAAGCTACTGTCATGCACATTCACAAACTGCACCATAGACTCAGGTTGCATGCACTTGCTGTAGTCATCCTCATTTTGGTTTACGCAGGTTTGTAAACAACTGTGAATATTAACCCATAGTTGGCCTGTTTCATACAATAAGGATCACCTACAGTTGAGATCTGTCAGATAGCATAATAATATGCTACATCATAATACATCATTTATTTGACCTTTCTACAGGGGGTAGAATTTCAGGGGCTGTGTTCAACCCAGCCTTGGCCTTCTCTGTCCAGTTCCCATGCAGTGGTCATAGCTACCTGGAGTACATCTTTGTCTACTGGCTGGGACCTCTCTTGGGTAAGAATAAGGAGTTTCACTTTGATCTATTTAGCTTTAGCTAACCAAGTAAGTGGTATTTTTATGTATGTTAACACAGGCTTGTGATTGGTGTCCAGAATTACACACTTGTGGCTGAAACCAGGCCTTACACTTATGTTGTTAACTTTGTTTGAAACTCAGAGGATGACATGCCTCTCATATGAGAACCTTGTCCAACTGCATAGGTGTGACTCAAATGTGCCCAAACAGTGACTCAGGGAAGACATTTCCAAACACATTTGAAGAGTGTACCTTTCAAATGTATAATTTCAATTTCAAATAAATTGGGGAATATAAATGGCTTGTAGCCATCATCATAACTAAAAATGCGGTGTCTCACCTTTTATAACTGCTGTTTTGTGAATTAACACAAATGTTTTGCAGTGCTTTGTTTTAGTTCCAGACACCTAAGATTCCATTACGTTTCCCAGGTATGACGAGCTGCATTCTGCTCTTTGAGAAAGGCATTCCTCTTCTCTCTGGAAGAAGTACCATCGGCCTGGCTGCATCTGTTGATCAGACAAAGAAGGTTCAATAGCACAGTCAACTCACTCAAAACGTTGTTTTGGATTAAGGTTATGTGGTGGCCAGGGATTTTTAGTTAAACACTTTCACTGACAACAATCCTAACATGTTTTATCAAAAATTATCTGAGATTCTGATGCCGACTTTTACAATGTTGTTGCTGATGTGATTTAGTTAATCCAATATTGTATTAACATAGGCTTAGGTATAAACCTCTATATTCCAAAAATAATAAACCTCCCAAATGTATACTGCAACCTGAACCGTTACCTAAGCATGTCATTCTTTTATAAAGCAGCAAAGTTTCTTCAGCAGACATTGCTGTAAATTAATTTAATTTGTATGTTTTTCCCCCTTGTTGTGTTGAAGCAAAGTTCCCAATAGATATATTTCCTACTAATTTAATTTCTGATGAGAATAGAGTGAATGAACACATTTTAGTATGTAATAGTGGAATATGTTTTGATCAGCAAGCAGTTTCAACAGTAAAAATGCTATTTTATATTGGAATAGCCTAGTTGAATAATAAATAGAAGCTCAACTTGTGAAAACTATACAAGTAATAAACATGTTAATTATTATTTGAAATTGTTTTTAAAGTAAGATTCAGTTTTATGGGACATTTTCATCAAAAATGTCAAACAGCACAACAGTCAGGTCAATATAGTTTATATGAAATGTAGTAGCTTTATATGTAGGTTATATATGACATTTTATTTTTTTATGTCAATAAGCCTCATACTTACTATACTATACATACTATAAAATACCTCAAAAGATACAGTTGAAAGCACATTTCCATCAATGACTGTCTTGCACTAAGACTAGAATCCACAATTATTATCACTGTGACCAGACCGTCAACAGAAGACATCACTACACTGCTCATATGCCTCATACTGTATAACTGTGGATGGTGTAATTTAAAGTTGGCCAACAGATTTTGCTACATGGGGTATACTATTGGTTTTTTAGGAACATATCAGCATTTTAGTTTTTAGTTATTGTTTATTTTGTTAGTATTTGTATAATAATATTCAGTATTTATAAACCAATGTTTTTCAGTTGTTATTTAAAGAGCGCTAAACTGTTAACATGACATGCCAGATTAATAGTTGTCACAAATCCATCTGGGGAGCCGCACATTGAAAATGTTTGTGAATGGCAGGTACTTTCAAAAACAATACTTGGCAGTTGATAGGATGAACCATTTGGTCCTTTTCCCTAGCCCGTATAGTGTATACAATACAACGCTGATTGGTGAGTTCAGTTGCTACACGGACACATTCTAAATTATTTGTAGGCTTTCCAGACTGATTCTCACAGCGGAATTAAACTGAAGCTGGCAAAATCAGGATGGTCTCGCGAGCTTCAATTTCATTTTGCCACAAACGGTGCTAAATATAGTGACCTTTTAGAAACCTTGTAGTTTCTCAATTACAAACTTGGTGTTTTAGGGCTTTGTGTAGTTTGTAGTCATGAAAAGTAAAGAAGTAACTTATTTCAGGTCTTTGTGTTGTAGACATTGTTTAGGCATAAACCCTAATGCCTCACTCAGCCATTGGCATTTAGCTCCAGAAATCATGTATTTGGCAGTATTCACCACAATCACCACTATGAAACAATCACCTGATAGTGTTTTGTTTCCAGTGAAAACATGTACATTTGGCCCTCTGTGATGCAGCTACTTTGTAATTTCAATGGGAGTGGGGCTCGAAGTCTGGTCCGTTTTGGGTTATACCTACTGTCTTGGTCAGGTTGGATTAGCTCATTATATTGATAGTCAATTGATTTATTCATTCTAGAAAAACATAATTTTGCTTCAATGTAATGCCTTAATGAAGAATTGTGTATATGGACAAATATACTTTGTTTTATGGAGATTGACTTGAATGGCACCATATTATTTTTAATGTAGCAACAATGAATAAATAAACATACATGGTCATTTATCAAAGATTAATGCTTTTTTTTTTCCAATAAAGGATTAAATATTTGATTCACATTTTGAGATGAATACATCTTAATTTTTGCAATCACATGTCCTGTAATTACAATAATAAAAATGTTGATCTGTCAGGATAAAAATCTTAGCCAAGCCATTATAGGATGTGACCAGACTGTTGCTTAAAAGTACCAGAAAATATTCTATGTAATCGTTCAAAGCCACAAGTGTTTGTTTACTTACAGTGTAAATATTAAAGACCTAATTTATGTGTGCAAACAGGATGTAATTTCAATGACAAAATAACCCACCTTGTTTAACAAGATATTCCAGTTAAATAAGTCCAGACAATTGGTGCCTTTCATCCATAAGACCATCTAACATAAAATCATCTTAAAGAACATACTTCTTGTCTAAGATGAAAATATAGCCACTTTTAACATTTGATGATGGTACTGCAAACTACAAGTGTATTGGTATAAAAAATAATAATAGTATGCAGTCTATACAGCTCAGATTGTTGTGCACGAGTGCACCTATGGAAATTAAAACTATTATTTTGGTTATTATGGTTTTAGAACAATGACCGTTCAAAATAAGTTTGTCACATAGCACAACTTACCCCAAGGTAGGGGTAAAATGAGCATAATAACTGTGTAAATAGTGCCACCATTAAAATTAAACAATTTTGAGATAATATTAATCAAATTTACAAAGGCAAAAATTCTATTTTTTAGATAAAACCATATGTTTGTGTTCTGTTGTTATACATTTGAACTTTAAAGATAAGATTCAACTTTGTGTGTTACATACATACAGAATGTAGGCTATGTGTGTAATTGTGTTGTGTATTATGTAGGCAACATCATGTTTGTGTGTGTGTCTTAAATGTAACATTAGTCAACAATTAGATATGCATTACATCAACATTATAACATATAAAATGAACATGAACTTGTAATGATGATAGTCAGTGTATGTATGTCAAATGTAACAAAAAAATTACAGTTACTGTTTATTCGTAATCAAATTACAAGTAACTGATTACTGTTATGGCCTGGCTCATGGGCCGTAAACCAAACAAACTAAATAAACCAAACACTTAACTAACAAACAGAATAACATAATGAGATGTGAATGTCTGTAGGTGTAAGTACTGAATATATGTGGTGCGTGTTGCATGCTAACCAAACTAAGAACTAACCAAACAAAGAAGCTAACCAAACAAGTTAAGCAACAAACCAAACCAAACCAAACCAAACCAAACCAAAAACAACATGTGTGGTGCCAGGAGAGTCCTCCAACAGTGTGCTGGGACACACCTATATCTTGGCATGACCAGGTGCCCTTAATCAGTCTAATTAGGGCCTACCTTGCCAATCAAGACAAACTGGCCTGCCTAAACAAGGCAGGGCCGTCACATTACATGTAATCAGTTCCTTTTCAACCCTGGGTGTAACCAGACCATATTGAGCTAAGCGCAATACTCTGGGAGAGCCAGCATTCACTTTTGCGTGTAATGTGTCATACAGGGTGACCTTTGTGCTATCCCCTTATCTAACAGAGCAAACCTGAAGATACACACAACATTTGCAGAGTGCAGACCCACTGAGGCATCAAACTCATCGTGACCTTCTCATTTTATCTGTGTTCTTTGGACAATGGCGGTGAGAAGAATGCTACATTACATGTATTTTGGTTTAAATTTTTATTTCAACATTATTAGGGTCCAGGGCCTTCAACAGTTGTTCCTCTGACTACAATATATTCAGTCAAATTTTAACACTAAATATTCAGTAAAAGCAAGAAAAAGCTTATTTCTGGTTAAACCCCATTTTATTATAACAAATGTACAAGATCATATTCTTAAGAAACAACAGTATAGTTAACAAAAGTCTTATAAGGAACAGACAGGAACATAGATGACGGTTCTATGAGGTTCTATACACAGGGTTCTACTGGCGGTTCTCCCAAGTTCCATATGAGGTAATAGTAGCTATGTTAACACTTCAGTCGTTGGCACCAACACAAGCCTTTAGCATTCCCACTCACATTAGTCCGCTCTGAGAACTGGTCGTTCCTACGCAAGTCTTGCTGTGGGTTAATTCCTAGCCGCAGAACATGGATTCATATATTCTCATCGGTGTGTATATTTTATGTTGATACACATATCAACGTAAAATCGTGTGCGTTCGTTAATTCACATATCAACGAACGCACGCAGACGGCAGACGCACCTCTGCCAAAATGTAAGCATTTTATTAAATCCTAATATTCAGTATATACTGTATTGGGTCCACCTGCTCTTACAGGTTGTGTGCATTGCAAGAAGCACACAGCAGATACTAGAACATTTTGTCTGGACAAAGAATGGAGTCCTTTGAGAATGCCGTGCTAAGAATTTACAAGGATAATTTACAAACAGGCTGAATACCTACGCCATAAGCCGCAACTGCTCTGTATATAAATATATACACACAAACACTTGTATACATTTCATAAATTTATACAGTCCTCTCCGACATGGGTTAACACAACCATGTTACGTATGTTGCCGGTTGATAAAGAAATCAGCTATGGTGACTAGTATGTTACTTCAAGAATAATGCAACAGGCAATAAAACAGCATTTGAAATTATATTCAAATATGCCAATTGGTACATTTTCTGTAAAAAATAAAAACAATTTGCTGCAAATAAGAATCTAAAAACAAAACCATTAAAACGGAATGCAATCCCCAATAACTGCTAAGTATTATTTGTTTTGATATTTTAAAAAATATAATTAAAAGCCGTTAAATATATTATATGGACCAGACCCAACAGAGGTAATTGATAGAAGTAATTTGTTTTTGTTTGGTCATATTCCTATTAAACACTGCATCCTGATAAACTGCTCCAAAACAAGTGATTCCATATATTTCTATAGTCCTCAGCTAAAAGGGTCTGCAGCCAATGAGATAAAAGTAGAAAATAATTGTTTTGAAAACATGAAAACCTTTTCTAGCAATACTTGTGGCAGGGATGGATGGAAAAATTAATTAAAAAATAAACTATGTATTTAAAGTAGATTTTGAACCTGCCAAGTAGGACCATCAGATGTACAGAAGTATAAAAATACAATATTTGGGGCTGGGATCACAATGGTTAAATAACATGACATGCAGCTTTACACATTCTCACAACAAGGAGGAGAAGTTTAGAGTTTATGACTGTCGAACAGCTCTACAAACAGGATGGATGTATACGCCCTCTACAGATTAGCGTTTCACCACTGACGTTCATGATGTCACACAGTTTAAAATTATATGTTTACAATATACGAAAGCTAAACTAACATTTCAGAGAAGCACAGTAAATAGGGAAACAAAATAAGTGTACACATGCCCATACAGAAGTTAATAAAATGGATCTACAAATATATACACAGGCCTTCCTATAATTATTTGAATTGGTATATTCATATTCATGATCTCACGACACACAAAACAATCTAAGCAGTCCAATATTATCGGGAAAGTTGTATCTCAACTGAAGGTTGTACTCAAATATCAAACCTGTATGTGGGTTAGCCTAACAAACTGATTACCGGCATTGATTGCTCAGATGTATCTAAAAAGAAAAAGAATTTAAGGGCTCAAATGTTTAAAACAATTCCTTCCAAAAATCTGTACCCAAAATTGTACTGGAATGTTTGGATGCCTTCTGTGCATCAGTAATTGGTGAGCATGTTTTATGAAAGCATTTATGACACTGGACATTGTGCTACAACATATTGACAGGATGACAAAGTGCCAAAACGAGTGTGATGCGATTGCTCTTGCTGTAGAGACACGAGAACAGACTTCAAGAGGACACGGATGTAACAAAAGAAAAAGAAAAAAAAACAGGACACGTCTATTGAGAAGGGGAATAATAACATTGCGCAATATAAAAATACAACAAACACAGATGGACGCCATGTTGTCTTTTTACAGGTCTTCGTTATTGCAGACGTAGTCCACTAGGTCTGTGACGCCCAACAGGTCATCTTCGTCCTCGTCCTGCTGCACCATCTCCTGGGAGACCAGGCCGTTAGGCGCCGCGGCGACAGCGGGTGCGGTGCCGATGCTTTTGGGCTCCAGGTGGGTGCCCTCCAGGCTCTTCACGGGGCTCTGTCGGCTGACGGGGGGCGGCTCCACTAGGCCGCAGCCCCCCAGCGGGTTGGAGGGCTTGGCCGCTATGCTGGCCTCTGCCCCTTCAGCGGTGCCTTTCTTGTCCTTCTCCTCCTCCTCCTCCTCCTTCTTCTCCTCCTCCGAGTCGTCCGAGTCAATGCGGTTTATGCGCTTGCGGATGGGCCGGTCCGACTCCTCTGACTCCTCGTCAGAGTCGTCAGAGTCTTCGTCGTCCTCGGAGGCTCGGCGGCGCCGCCGTTTGAGTGACAGCATCATGCGCCGCTGCCGCGCCGCCTCCTCGTCCTCCGATGAGGCGGCGCGCCTCCTCTCCCTCCGCTCCCTGGGCTCCTCCGAGGAGTCCCTGGAGAAACTCGCTGGGGAAACAAGAGGAGCGTGTCAACGCAAAAGATACAACGTAAATTAACCGCAAACTAGTCACAATAGAACGGTAAACTAACGATAAACTAGTCACAATAGAACGGTAAACTAATGATAAACTAGTCACAATAGAACGGTAAACTAACGATAAACTAGTCACAATAGAACGGTAAACTAACG
>JAODOY010000006.1:274955-298250 GCA_025399855.1 Forbesichthys papilliferus | reverse complement strand
CCCCCCCCCCCCCCCCCCCCCCCCCCCCCCCCCCCCCCCCCCCCCCCCCCCCCCCCCCCCCCCCCCCCCCCAGAGCGCAGAGACACGGTGGACATTTGACACATCTCCTAAGCTCACGTCTGCTTTATTATCTTTGGCAGTCCTTATTGGTTGCACTAATCAAGGGGCAGGCAGGCAGGCTCGCTGCGTGTGACAAATATATTATTAACTGGAGGGAGACGGGCGACCTTGCCCGCGTCACCTGAGGACCCCGCCGGCGCTCGCACTCTGCCAGCAGGAAACGACCTTCACGTTAAATCCCCAGCAGAGGTCAATAAACTAAATAATTCACAAAGGTTATGCGCTTCACACTGAAATCTGCTAAAAAAGAGAGAGAGGGAGAGAGAGAGAGAGAGAGAGAGGATGAAAAGATAGCAAATCTCTTAACTTGTGAGCGACGATGAAAACGAGGACGGGTGTCCTTGTCAGAGTGTAGTCTCTTTATCAAGGCTGGTGTGTGTGTGTGTGTGTGTGTGTGTGTGTGTGTGTGTGTGTGTGAAGGGGTTTTTAGGCTGGGGGGGCATTCATGTGAGCGTGTCAGAGGACGATGTAAATTCTGAAACTCCCTCTCTCTGCTTCCTCAATGCTGTCACTCTTCAATCGATCTGTCATCCCGTGGCAGCGACCAAGGAGGAGGTGTGTGTGTGTGTGTGTGTGTGTGTGTGTGTGTGTGGGGGGGGGGGGGGGGTGTAGCAGGTCAGCAGACTAATAACAGGATAGTCTTATTTAACATAACAGTGCCACACGGCTCTATTTATAACCGTCCACCACTGGCGAGCTGCAGTGATCAACGGCACACGCTCGCTTTTAGCTAACCTATAGCCTGAAAAAGGCTCCCTTGTTGATTTTGACTTTATGTATTTATTTATTTATTTTAGCTAATGTCGTTTACGGGTCATCGCTGCTCAGTGGATAGTGAAGCCTATTCTACACTGTGTCACTGTCTTCCCTGTACCTTTCGGAGGACACAGAGGCCTGCTTTATCAACGTTGTCAGCCAAACACCTTACGGTATAACCTCCGGTGTGATTATTAAATATTTGTTTTATTTTCACTTTTATGGGTTCCCACAAAAGTTCAGCCAAAGACTCGGGGAAGCCAGTGGCAAAGCCTCCAGGTTATATTACTTCTATATTAATCAGAAGAGTTGACGTTTTGGTGTTTACAAGGGTTTTGGTCTGACGGCAGCAGACTCAAACAGTTGACACAGAGCTATTCCTGTGCTGCGTGCAGGGGGTAGAGCCATCACAGTGAAAGGTCAGGGTTGAAAAAGGAAACCGGTGTTGCTGTGTCATTGCTGCTCTATGACTGAGAGGACAAGGGTCTATAGTGTCAATTCATGTAAATCCACTTGAATGTATGGCCAGTTACTAGTAGCTGGTCTGGCGTGAATGCAACCGTCCCGTATTTGAAAACAAGCATTCTCCATTTTTTTTCTCAGAACGCCGTCACGCAGAGGGCTTCAGCACTTGCCTCCGTCTGTTCGTAACGTATGGCTTTGCACAGAAGTGTCTGAAGCTCCGTAATTGCTCCGTACGTATGGTGTAATGCATATTGTACATTTTGATTGCAGTGTTGTTTTATACGTTTGTTAATGTAAACGGTTACACCACACAAGGTGTGCTTAATATTCCAGCATTATCCAGAGATTAACCGCTCACTGGTCATGCTAGTTAACCCCGTAGGCTTTGTGCCATCGTCTTGCAGTGAGGTTTGGCTCATTCTGCTCCAAGGCGTTCAGCTGTAGCACTACGGAACGGAGGTTAAGTCACAGGACAGTGGTTGAATCAGAACATAACCTTGAGCAGAGAAATTCACTTCATTTGTTTTAAAGTAACTGAAATATAAACACACACACACATACATGTGTGCTCATATACAGTAAGTTTAATCATGATGTGCATAAAAGCACATGCACATGCATGTGCGCGTGCACACACACCCACACACACGCACACACACACACTCTTTAACATCCTTAAATGACCAATGTTACGGTCAGGTTCGGTGTCCCAAAACCACAAGAAAGTAATTTTCACCTACACACTTAAATACCTAACAATACACAGAATTGTGCAATTTACTGTAATTAGGTGTGACACGCTTGTAGTTTCCGGCGAAGGCAGGACCTCTTATCCATGTACAGTGTAGGCGTCCTATACAATCAAGGATATTGCTATATGGTCTTACTATGTGGTCAAGGTCAAGCGTTTCACGACGTCCTGCTTTGGAGGCATGTTGCGGTTCAGACACACCGGTATCATCGAGACTTGCCATGATGGAACAATAGCATCTTTTGAATAGCACAAATGGCAGTGTTCAAACGGCGCACGTGAATATGTGACGCGTGTATCAAAAGTTTTAATTTCTTGTTGTTTGGCACAATATGACAACAGTAGAGGATGGAAGAGGACATGAAGTTTACCATGAGGGAGGAATAAAGAGGGATTTAATTAGAAGGCAGGTGCCGTAGAGAAAGAAGGGATGAGTGGGGGGGGGGTGAGACGGATAGACTTTAACTGTCTGAAGGACAAAGCCACTGACCCGCGGATCATTCAGAGGATTGCCTTTCAGTCTCAGAGCAAGGTCAGCCTGCTTATTTTACCTCTGTGTTTTTGCTAATCTGTTTTTTTTTGTATGTGTGTGTGCGACACAAACAAACACCAGGGCCATTTTCACGCACGCACGGACACACACACACACACACACACGCACGCACACACGTACAATACACACGCTGAAACAAAGCCCTGCCATGCTGCCCTGAAATAATAAAAGCCTATGTAAGCTTTGCCATCAATAAACATCAGATGCTTTGTTCCTACATCAGCATCACGCTAAACAGCACCTGTCATGAATTTAAATTGCGGTGACGCGCGCCACCACAGACTACACACGTCCACGCCGCATTCTAGTAGCTGTGATACGCATTCCCCCGGCCGCGAGTCGGCCCTCGGATGAATAAAACGCAGTGAATTTCCCTGGCATCGGTCTATTGTTAGGTGTCTTAGTATAACGAGCAGAAATCACTCGCTGTCTTAAATTGACAAGCCTCGAGGAGGAGATGGCGGTTGGCTGGCTGGCTGCTCATTAGTAGCTATACTACATTTATGTCAACACATTTACTGACAACCAGTGGGGGAATGCTGCTAAGCAATGGCAATTCCCCTGGGAGCCTGCCAGCATGTGTGGAGGAGATGGTTCCATCGGAGCGTTGAGCTCCTACTGTGGGCTCGCCTAGCGTGCAGCGCTGCCTGATCGCCGCTGGAGCTTGCTTAATGCGGTATTGTGTGTATGCGTGTGGGTCTGTTGGGGGTGGAGGGAGCACTGTGAAGTGTGCTATAAATTACAAATAGGATTGAATGTGATATGTTTCATTGCCCTACCTGCGTTTATGGGAAACAAACAAGAAGTCATCTGAACTGTAGACGCCACTTTGTGAACCAATACCGCATATGAATATATAATGTGGTCTTTTAAAATATTTATTACCATTTTCATTCCGTATTGGTATCAGGCCAAGCTACAGTATACTGTATTTGGTCAGGCAGTGCAAATTGCTAAAATCTCCACCTGTTTAATGTCCATGGACATTCAACACATTGTTCCTTAAATTATGAATCACATAATAGTCAAATGTTTTCTAGAGAAAATAGCACTGATAGCATAGCACCCCCTTTTCGCCAAATGAGATTAGAGCAGTGGTTCTTAAACTTATTGGAGGTACTGAACCCTGCAAGCTTCATCAGTGCATTCACCGAACCCTTCGTAATTGGAAAAATAAAATATGATTTCTTCAAAACATAGGTATATATTGTATTTGTGCACAAAATGAACCATGCATCAGTTGCACACAAAATCACTGTGTTCAAAGACCAAAACCAACAAAACATGAATTTCACACAAAAACATAACTCAATTAATTATTTACTGCAAATCAATGACTTTTGCTGTTGCCTTTTAGATACAAGTTCAGAAATGCGCGGCTTATATAATTTTTGCAACAAAGCATGTTCCTTTTCTTAGTTGTCATGTCTACCATCCTTGAAAAGGATTGAAGATACGTTGTAACAAACCATATCTCAAAGGCTTTCTTAGCAATTTTTGACGTCGACAGAAACGGCCCGACATTGCTAGTGTGAACCGGGCTATACTGTGTGTGTCTTGACCCCTGCCGAACCCCTGAGAGCGACTCAACGAACCCCTGGGGTTTGATCGAACCCAGGTTAAGAACCACTGGATTAGGGTATTAATGGACAACATTATGTCCTACATTCTAGCAAAACGTTAAAGGTATAGTCAGTTATTTTGGCAAAATCTTGATATTTGAACTCGATCAAAACAAAAACACCTCTCTGTTCCCTCAGATGCTCCGCCCCACACGTTGCAAATGCATTGCCAAGACTAGGATAGTGTTGTGTGGTGTGCTCTGCCCCAATTTGTTTGTGTAACCATTAACAGAGACAGGGCTGTGTAAAAACGGCGTACTGTTTTTTCAGCATGCACTCTGAAAAGCTAGCGCACCGCGAGGAGATATCTGCTGAATGTTACAGTTTGATTTGTATTATCTTACAGTCACTGACTCTACCTTTCTTATAAGGTTCATGTTGGCATGCAGCTATTTCACTTAATTAACGTGCTAGGTGGAGCATAGCCCCGGCTAGCTAGTTTGCTAGCTGGGGCTATGCGAACACACCATCTCATGTGACAACAACAAACCTTGACATATATCAAGAAACACAATAGACCATATAGTTATTTTCTGTACTTACACTGGGATCTGCAGTTGTCCTCAAGAAGCTTCAGGTAAAAGTGTGTGATGCACAACAAAGACATTGGTACTAGTGGAGCATTGCAGCATTCAGAAGGCTACTTGCTATTCATAAACATTGTTACCTTTCGGCGGCCCGCTGCCAATCAGATTCATCAGATGGTGGGAGAAGGCGGTAGCCTCCACGAATGTATACTTTGATTGGCTTCGTGTGTTTACCAAATAAAAATGCTAACGTTCAACTAATGAGACCAGAAAAATAAGAGTGTGCATAGCTTTATTAGAATGTGTGAGGCATTTTCCTACTTGGCCTATAGGTGGAGCCGATTCTGTCTGTGAAGTCAGTTTTTGTGTATGTCTGCATATGAATATGAGCGTTTTTTGTGTGTGTGTGTGTGTGTCTGTGTGTGTGTGTGTGTGCGTGTGTGTGTGCGTGCGTGTGCGTGTGTGTGTCCATATACAGTACATGTTCATGTTTGTATACAGTAGGTATTTGCGTATATTATCTTATGTGCATGTTTCTGTGTATATGTGTGTGTGTGTGTGTGTGCGTGTTGCATGCTGATCTGATAATGAGTGATCAGGGTCAATAGAATGTTAACAGCCCCATGGGAACGAGCGCTCGTGGATGGGGGAGGGGGGGAGAGGGGGGCGGAAGGAGAGGAGGGCCCAGGGACACAAGCTGTGTCCTCACGCTTGCTCTCTGCAACCGCTGTGTGTGTGTGTGTGTGTGTGTGTGTGTGTGCGCGCCTGCCCTCCCATTAGAGGCTTGGTCAAACAAAGCCACATGTCGAAGGTGAAAGCAAGCAATAACGCGGTTGTTTTAAACACAGATGCATAAATACATACATACAGTGCATTACATCTGGATAAATAACAGGTACACTGTAAAAAAAAAAAAAAGTATTTAAAAAAATGTAAACAAAACACTGATGCAATAAAATGAAACATTAATGTTGTTGTCTGAAACAGCACTGAATGTCATATATATTTAATCATAATATGACTTACGGTAATATCTAATATATATTGCCAACCAATAACCAGTATATACAAACTGTTGTTATTGTACTAACTTAGACTGGAGGACTTTATAGAAAAAAGTCTTCATATGAGACAACGTTGTATGGAAGAGCCATTATACTTGCAAATGGGCCATAGTGTGCCAGTAAGTAGTTTTGAAAAGTCATAAACGGCAAGGTGAAATGGAAAATTGATCGTAATTTTAAATGAATGTATCAATAAAAAATAGTCAAATTGTCTCAATTGTATGTCATTGAAAACAAGCGCCTCTTGTACAAGTTGGCTGAACGATACAGGCAGGTTATCTGAGTTCGCAGAGTAGATTGCTACGGGACTGAGATCATACACATTGCGCTAATTCTGACCATTCTGCTGGTAGTTAAAAGAAGCACAGGAACAACTTGAGTAAAACTATCACCTACGGTATGTCTCAGCTTGAAGGAATGGCTGACGTTCCATTCTAAAAAATAAGGGATTTGCACATCTACATTTTGCGCCTTGGCAACAAAACATTTCTGACCTTTGTCAGCACTGAAACTGTCCCAACTGACTTTTAATTCTGAACAAATACATATAAAAGGAAACCTATGCTAGCTAGCGTTGGTCACATTAACCAGTTGTAAACAACAAAACGACACAGCTAGATACAGTAGAAGTAACACTGCGGGCGTATGATAGAAGGGAGTCAATGATAGAGAGGAGGGTGGTAAAGGAAGAGAGACTACAAAGGCATTGCATGCTGTGTTGGTCGTTCCAGTCAAATCCTGTGGCAGTCCAGAGATGTTGTGTTTTTTTTCCCCACTTTCTGTGAAGCCCCGCCTTTGCCATCTGATATTCAAATACGGAAGAAACCGGAGAAGGGCTCCTCCTCAGACCACCCGCAGAACTGTCAGGGGATTAGTCAAAGAGTACCAACTAGGTCAACAAGATGCAGGGCCAAGACATGCACACTGGAGACGGGGGAGGCAATTCACCCACACAGAAGCCAGTTTAGCCTAGCTTGAAATGACAAGAACACGTGCACAAACCTCATGTGCAACAGGCTATCGGCACAGAAAGATTGTTGAGCGGGTGACCTGCTTTTCTTACTTTGACAGTTATCCCAAAACAACTTAGAAATTCTTCTTGATTTTCTGTAAGCGGGGTACGGGTTACATATTAGAGATGAGGACCGGAGTTGCAAGATGTAAACATTCACACTGCTGTCAGCAGACCAATTTGATTCTCTAGCAGAACGTTTGCTTTGCCGGGTGAAGGCAAAAGAATGAATGAATGTTAAAAAAAAATGTATATCCACATTGGGCTGATTTAATCATGGTGTTTCCTCAGATCATTTCTGGCTGTTGGTCTTCTGTGAACATATTCGGTGTTGTATATATCCTCTTTTCAGCTGTTGGATATTTCTGATACTCCTTCAAAAACAGCCCCAGGTTTTTTTCCTTTTTCGAGACTAGAGGCCTTTATAAAACCTTTTCTTCTCCATGCCAGTATACCAGAAGGGAAGAAGCTACTCAATGGGAAAGGAGACACCATTTCCATTGTGAACCCAATAATCATGATCCACCCACAGAGCTCTGAGCCAGTGGATCCTTTCATTTAGATCAGTAACTCTCCAGAGAAACGCAACACGACAACATACAAACAACAAAGACACTGCAGAAAATGGGGTCAACATACCAGGACACTGACTGTATCAATTGTCTGAACCTCAATACCTAGCTAAACAATATTCTTAACATCTTGTGATGACCCTGTTTAAATAAACCATTGTTTTCCATTGGTTCACTGATAAAATCAAATATACATTCAATAGGACCAGTGACAGCAGTTTCAGCAGTCGAAGATGAGATCGTTATGCCAAGCTAGTTTGGCTTGGCATAAGCCAAACTAGCGCCTTATTGTGAGGCTACTCTTGTATCATTGTGCATTGTTACACCAAAATTACTCATGTAAGGCAGGTCTATCACAGATAACGTTTCATCTGTGTGAAACATGCACATATCAAGGACAAAGTGGAATATTTATTGAGTCTATTTAGAGGACTGCTGAGTGTGACTGTTTGAATCCTCTGATATTTCTTGTGTATTTATTTTGAAGCGAGGTCAGACCTTTTCTCTCATGGCCTTGTTTGTGGCACCAATAAAAATCTGTTTAACTTGTTAATGAGTAATCCGCTCATCACAAGGTCAATGTTGCGTCTGCACAAGGGATGACACTTTCTTGGGCCGCAAGATGTTCAGGGCACGCATTCAAAACATTTAAAAAAATGAATGGCAGTTCATCTACTGAATCGTTTATTTATTTATTTTGCCTCGCAGACTCCGGCAAGTGCATTCTTTTGCAAACAGTCAGGGGAATCAAAAGCAGGTTTCTGTTAACTTGTCTGAGTGCATTTGTAAAAGTTTATTGAAGCTCTATACATGAGGAATGTCACAACCGTCATTCCCGATCAAAGGTTACAGTATGGTGTGACTTCCAAAAGTCCCTCCCTTCCCATGTTGCACCTGTTTCCGTCCCAGTAGTATATGTACTGTACCTTCCTTCACTCCAAACCTTATGAGACTCCACGGCTATAATGGGGGAGCAGATGTCAGAGGTGAAGGGTTCATGTCTTCTCCCGCCCTCTGAGACAATCAGGCGTTTGAATCTAAATAACTCTTCTCTGTTTGCACTGCTGGGATGAGACACTGATGCTGCATTGGTGACATTCATGTGTTTAATGTGTTTATTTGATTTTGTTGTTGTTTTTACTTGAGATATTCCACAGCGCATATAAAGCTATTTTAGAGATATGTGGGGTTAGATTACATAATTCCTGGGTGGAGGAGAAAATCTAATCTCTTGTGTATTACATTTGAAGATCCAAATGATAATCTGTCCTAGTAACCGTTCACTGAACTCTATCTGTCAGCAGAGGTGATTCACAGTTGAGTGGGCTATATTCTGGTATAAAACATTTGAAATGCCTTTTTTCAGCTTGCAGCTATAGCTGGTGCTAATTTATGGTTTAGAGTTTTTTCTCTTTTTTTTGCAGCATATGTTCTATTCTTCCCTTATGTAGTAATTTGTTTAGTCGTTTAGTAAAAAGTGAGGTCATGGAAGCATTGGTTGTGACTTCAAGGGCTCTGCATCAAAGTGACAAATATTTTAATTGAAATTTAATTACTGAGACATGAGGATAAAAGAATGCTTATTCACTGGTTTCTCTATTATCACTGTACATAATAAATTAAATACAGTACACCAAAATACAAAATCAGCAACGAAAACTTGAACGGCCTAATACAGCATGTCATATAAATCATCATATATAAATTAGCTGAAAAATATTTCAGTTTAGAAAGTCAAACAACATTTTAATTACAGAACTAAATATAATATACTTATGTTTTCCGTACTGTTATTGTTTTTGGTGTTACTTATTTACAATATCATCACAATATCACCATCAACACCAATCCACCACTTTACAATGTCTAATAAGCTGCTGCTGTGTTAACAAGGCTATAAAAGTCAGTCTTGTTAAATGGCATTTGTAAAGTGGCTTTACACATTACTTTTAAATGCTAGTTAACCTTCCCCATTTAAATCTGCCACACTTTCTTGTGCTTCCCCTGTATTTTGTGGTTTGCCACATTTAACATGGTTACAAGCCCCATAACGTCTGTAACTAACTTTTCTGTGTTTGCTGATAAATTAGGGAAAATTACAGTGTTTTTTTTGTTACCACACAAATATGGCTGCTGTCCTTATTTAAGGTCAAAGGACAAAGTCCTCTGAAGCACATTTCTGTGTAAAGCTCCGAGGCCAAAGTTCAGGGTGTTCTAGCGGGGGAGAAGGGAGAAAATTGTATCGCCATCTATGTGGCACTTGAGGTTAAAGATCAAAGTTTAAAGGTTACTGTGGTTCAAAAGGTTGCAAGGTGAGATACCATTCAAATTGCTGCACCAGTTTGCTCATCTAACAAAGTATATTCCATACATTTTCAACCTTTATGGACTCCATATTTCTTCAAATCAATATAATCAGAGTGGCCCAAAATGTGTTATGGTTAATATAATGCCCTGCAAAAGCTATCATCAGAGAAACACAATGTACCCCATGCAGCTATAAGGAAAAGAAGTCAACAGAGAAGTCTATTATGCAAAATAACATTGACCACACAACACAATCTCACCAAAACTACAGGTTAAAGATAACACCTACTAAATTGCCAACCAGATCCATTTAAAGTACTAGCCAATATAACTAGCTGAGCCATAGAACTATATAATAAGACAAGTGACCAATAACAGCATGATGATGTCAGTGAAGTGAGTGGGAGGCAGAGAGAAAATAGAACGAGATGGACTAAGTAGGTTTTGTTGTTGTCTTCCTATCAATGAGAACACTGGCATTGCCTGGCCCTCAGAGACATCTTGTTCAAGGCTATGGCATCTGGTCCAACCTGCAAACCATTAGACCATGTACGACACAAGAAAGAAAACTTTATATCGTAAAACATATCAAGGTGCACATAATGCCTATTATGTCTAGTGATGACCTATACCCATAAGCACAGACCAAGGATATGTTAACACATTTAAATAAAAGATTAGGCAGATGCTTTCACAGAATTAATGTTGCCCTCGGGGCTGGTCAGATTGTAACTTTAACTACTGGTTGGTTCATTGTCTCGACTTTTTTGTTTTAAAGCAGTTTATTATGTATTTACATTTGTTGGCATAGCCTACTATTGGTGTGTATATCATTATTCATATTCTTATTATTAGCGGTAGTAGTATTCGTAGCTGTTATGCTGTTTTTGTTATGTAGACAGCAGTGTCAACTTTTTTTTTAACACAGTAGGCCTAACTACTGTGTATACTTATGATGATTTAATAGGCCAATCCTGTCATTTTTTGATGGAAATCGTGTTACAATACTGTTGTAGTCGGCTACTATCCTACACGTTACAGATAGATAGCCTGTGTGATAGTTTTACAGGAGTAAGCGGGGCCTTGTTGATGTGGAAGAATATCAAGGATTGTTCCTTTAAGGGTGGTGTCAGCGACTCCGAGGAGGAGGAGTGTAGCATCTGCCGAGTTCTCCAGTGCAAGCAAGGGGATTCCGAGAATAAACAATTCCGATAGACTCCACCACAGGTCGCAGACCAAGATCACTTCGATCACAGTCGAAAATAACGAGGCATTTTGGACTATTACATTTTTACAAACAGCCTCGTCGTATTTTTTGTCCGAACTGTGAAACCGATGCGACCTTTTTCATTGAGACTAACCGTGGAATTGCCTCTCGAATAATGATGCGCCTTTTCGGTTGACTGGGGTCTGCCGCTTGCCAGCACGGTAGACAACGCAGGTAGGCTACGTGCCGAGATGAATGTACAATATATCAATGGTATTATTAGGACTGGCTGTATCACACGATTATATTTGAGACGGGTGTCAAGGATAATACGAGATTTAGCGTGTTTCTGAGGATACAAGGGTGTTGTGTCGCGAGTCGAGTACCGTACAGGCGCATATGATAGCGCTGAAAACGCTGCATAAAGAAGTCGGAATAAATCATCTTGTGTGCCTGCCGTGCCATGGCTTCCTACAGTTAGAAAAGGTCAGCATAGAAAGTCCCAAATGCCTCTTGTCTTTATTATCAAAATATCTGTCCCGTGATCGGCGGAATAAATCTATTTCACTACTATTTTTGTGCCAATTCACTACGGTTCATGTACTGTATAGCGTAAGCTAGTCGTACCCTTTAGGCAGCAGACATGTCCCCACCTAAAATGAATAGTAACTACTAGCCTGCTTATTTACAATCTGTGATCTTATACAGGCCTGAAATTGTGAGGAAACAAAATAACAAAACCCGTTTGTAGCTTATGATCTAACCATTTGTAATGGTTCTCTAACATTACAGGTCGTGTGTTTGACGTCATGTTCTGTTAAGAGTTGTGTTGTAGCCTACGGTGGTTCTGTAGTCTAATCTAAACATTGACAATAAAGTATCCTACAGTAGTTGGAGCACCACCCATGGTAAGGCTTTGCCCGGTTCAGTTGCTCTGTGATCACTACGTCAATGCGATGTACAGTGCGTTGTGGAAGGGTGGCGACAAATCAACCCCACGATTAAACATTGTAAACACAAAGTAGGAAGCCCGTGGAGCACTGACTGCCGCAAATAAAGCGTATTCATAACACATTTCACAAACAAACATTAATTGAAATCGTTTAGTCATAATGGCTAATACGAACATGAATTAAATAATCAATTATTGGAACTACTCAACATATTGTTTTTATTTTGTCTTAAAAAATAAAATATTTGAGATAAATTGAAAAGCATAGGCCATACTGAAAACTTCTTAACCCTCCCTAGTTTTTCAGTTTGCTTATGGTATGGTACTGCATCTCTTTCTATAGTAAGTCATACAATATAAACACCATCATTATTTTGTAATTTATTCTGATATGGATTGATGAGTTATGTCCTTAAAGTACTAGTGCCGTGACCGACAGGCAGACGGATGAATGGTTTAGTGTAGATATCAAGTTATTATGGGGTGTTCCTTTCTCCTCATTGCGTGCATGCAGAACCACAGGGGCTAGGGCAGAGTGCATGCCTGCGTTGGTCCAGGTGCACAAAGTGAAGTTGGCACGACTTCCTGCCAGAACTGAAACCTGTTTGACGTTATTCGTTCCGAGTGGTGGTGGTGGTGGTTGGGGGGCAGACCTGTATAAGTTTGCCTATTTTCTTCACAGTACCCTTTTAAGACCAGTCATTTTAAGATGCGTGGTGCAGAGTAAAACCTCTGTAAAGTCTAGTTATTATAAATACTCTTTGTGTCTTCATGCCCTTCTTTGTTGAGTGTATAAGCTGCTTAATTATTTGACCCGAACTTACACAAGATGTTCAAGGTAGCTAAGCCAGTCCTCTATTGCCGTAGATAAGTAAAACCTCCAAATTTCAAAGTCGACTTTGAAGTTTCACTTTAAAAGCACTCTTGTCCGAGTGGTTTGGTCCGGCTGAAACCCCAAAGAGCGTCTGCGTTGAAGGTAGCTTGATTTGTCTGAGCCATCTGCCGTGGCTCTGGATGGATGGTAGCATGCAGCTCAGTAGTACAACATTCAAATGGCTAAATGCAAATGTAGTTTGGCCTGCTGAATAACCACAAGGCTGCACTCTGGCTCTGCTCTCTAATCTCTAATTCACTGACTAGATGCGGGACATGACAATAAATCGTATCTGCCATTACAAAATTCTTGTATTGTGCGTGCGTGCGTGTGTGTGTAAGCTCGTGTGCACATGCAAACGTACATCTCTATGTATAGAGACAACATGGCGCCTAAGCTTGTCATTTGCATAGTGTTTATAATGGATTGTCGTTGGCTGTGGTTGCCTGAGCCTTCTAATGTCTGTATTTTTATGTGCCTGGACCAGCAAAGTATAAAGGTGACATACACAACTTCAGAGATAACCTGGCCTACTAAACAAAAGTAGTTACTTTCACAACTGTTGTCAACACATACCGCTATTCTGTTTTGATATACTTTACCTCACTGTTCAGCACCTAAACTCTTGACCACTGAACATGTCTCCAAAGGCATTTGGAGAAAGATATTAGAGATGAGCGTATGTTTCATCCTTGGGCATGTTTACTAGGAAGAACTGTGAGCATGGAAACTTAGAAACATATTTTACTATTGTATTATATGTAATGCAGCTTACTACTACTACTACTATCTTAAATTGGCAAAGCACTACATGTGCGTTATGTAGCAACATAAAAACAATTCTGTCTTCTATGTTGTAGTAAGTAATATATTTTCTGTTTTCATTGTCTGTCTTGCTCTTAGTCATGTTTAACCACAGATGTCCTTTCTCAGCCTTGTAACTTGCCACAAAGTTCATTATTGTATAACATCAATACTGAGAAAGAAAATCACTCACCACAAATAAGGACAACAAAAATAAATGTCAAAATGGGAAAATGCTGTTTTCCTTTTTTCGTACTCTTGTCAAGGAAGTGAAACCTAGCTAATAATAACATAAGCTAGGCTAATAAAATGCAACCAAATTAAATGAACTCTTGAGTCCATTATGTAAACAGTTGAGACAGGCAACCAAAGTAAATGGGGCTCATTTTGATGACACGGCAGGAAAGGCTAAATGCATCTTTTCAGGCGTCGCTCCCCGCCCCAGGAATGACTAGATGGAAGCAGGGAAAAGATGGATGCCTCCGACCACAACCTCTGAGCTGCACTGGCCAGAGCTCAACTGTTGAATAACCCCCTCCCCACCCCCCCCAATCCTTCCACCTCCTCATTCAACCTGCTGCCTCCCCCCGCTTCGTTTAGCAGCACGTTTCACCTTGGCCTTGGCGTACTGACAGGCCCCTCAATTATCGCCGCCCCGATTGATCGTCGCTGATTGCAATTGCCGTGAATTATTTAGACCTCGACGACGAACACTATCTCACAAAATGAGGGGCGGGCAAGGGGGTGGGGAGGTAAGATGTAGCTAATGTATTTCGGCCCACGCAAAACCAGCCGATCCACCACAAGCCACGCTGATCGATGAAGCCGGGCAGGGGGCGTGGTGGGAGGGGGTCGTCTGGAGGTGAGGAGGAAGTCACGTCTTGACGGGATGACATGGGGTGCCGGCAATAGCGCCCCCTCCTGGCTGACATGGCAGGGTGTGTCTGAAGGTCTTCAAGGCCACACACAGTCGCAGTGGTGGGCGGGTATGGACATGCTCCATCAAATGCCCGGTACACAGCTTTGCTGTGCGTCGATGTGGTGCCTCCCTGGAGCTGTGGGCACAGTGGGGGAAACGACACATGAAAGATGGCTGACGTTTTGTTAGCTGCTGCTGTTGTTGTTGTTGTTGTTGTTATTGGCAATGCTGGCAAACGGTGATCCCCAGAATGTGATCCCAAGGCCGAGCACAAAGTCGCCAGGCCCGCGCCACAAAGCCCTCGAACAAAGGTCGGGCTTAACGCTGGCACCTGACCAGCTTGCCCCTCTTAATGCATTCGATTCTATTTACGTTTCGCCCTCTCTGTGTGTTTCCATATGTCCCCAAGCATGTCCTGGGGGTTGAAGGTTAGCGCAAAGGCCGTCCAATGAGAGTGTCTGCTTGAAATGCAGCTGGACTTGCTGCACGTTGAGGCCAGGTTGTCACCCAACTGTGTCTTATTTGAACCAGGTTATGTGGCTGGCAATGCAGGCAGATGGGGAAAAAAAAAAAAGCTAAGTGAAAATGCCACTCATTCCTGAAGAGTCCCTGGCTTTGTCAAGGTTAGTGGCTTGTCTTTGTGAGTTGAGGGATTGATGCATGAGCCTGTCTGGCGCTGAATTCAAAGTCCAAGGCTGTCACAGGCAGCAATAGTGCCCCCCCCCCACCTCTTCTGCAGCTATCACGGATCCCACCCCCCTCCACCCCATCCCATTCCCCTGTCCTTCCCAACTTCTTAGCAGCTTGTCCTTTTGGGAACCTTGAGCAGCCTAGCCAAGGACACAGTGTCTGATGCAGTGGAAGCCTGTGTGCTTGGAGAGGGGGGGGGGGGGGGGGGTACTTACATAACGCTGTGCTTTAAACATGGCCGTATGACTTCTCTGACACAGAGTGGTGCGACGCAGAGGCTGTAGTGTAGTGCAAGTCCCCTTGCCCCCCCCCAAACCCCTCCTCCAACTGACAAGGAGAGTGTGTGTGTGTGTGTGTGTGTGTGGGGCGTAGTATCCCAGCAACTTAATTATATCTTTCTGTTTTAAAAGCTTTCATTTTAAATTAAATTTTCCCAAGCAATTAAGTAAAGAGGAGTTTTCAGAATTTATGAATGAATGATGGATATATTGCCCAGGAGGGAGGGTGGATATGTGGTGTATGTGCAGGAGGTAAGATCCATATGCGGTATATGCTGCTGAGACGGTGTCTCGTCGATTTAATTTATTTTGCGCCAAGGGGTCTGGTTGGGACGGGGGCAGAGTTTAAAGTTCACAGTTGCCGTCGCCAGCCCGGCCCATGGCGAACTCTTGGAGAGTCAATATGTGGGGTGGTTGTTGCATTCGCAGCGTAACCGCAAAGGACAGTGGAACCGTCGCAGTCCGACTAGAATCAAACGTATGGACATTCGATTCCAGTATGTTCAGAGGGGCCGGCGTGTCGCATAGATGAGCTTGTATTTCACCCGCCGGTGTCGGACAGCGTATCTCACACGGGTTTTTCGTGGTCTACACACTGACTGCCTGTGCGGAGTACCCAACATGCCAAAATTCCCTGTCAGCTTGGCCAGAAAATGTGGAACTTTTTTGGGGCTTTTTCTACTGACGAGACGAGTTGTTGCCGGGCAACAAGGGACCTGTGCGGGTGGCAGTGGAGAGTAATCAACGTGTTGTGGGTTTCCTGGGAGAAATCATCTACTCATTAGCCTGCTTTTCACTAGAGGGCCCAGATAGGCCAAACGGGGTTTATTCACAATGCATGGCAAACAATTTCCTCTAGAATTGTTGTTTGTGTGTGTGTGCGAACGAACATGTTGTCCCAAACACAAGGATTTGTCAGTTTTGTATAATGTAGTAGCCAAGTTTGACCCTGTGCCTTCAAACGTGTACCGTTGGCCTTGGCCTTGCTAAGCTTGGCTTGCTAGCCTTGCTCTGGGCCTATATTTACCCACAACAGGATGTGTCTCTAGTAGCTGCTGTGTGACGTCCTCTCTACATTTCACACGCTCTAACCTGCTTTATTAACACATTGATACCTACGGTTTGGATTAGTATAATTCAATAAATGGTGGCTTCTCTATCAGGAAAATAGTTATATCCATGATTCTTTTAAATGTATTTAATTATTTTTCTTTTTTTTTCTTTTCTTTTTGTAGACGAGCTTGACAAGCCTGTGGCCCACTTGAGAATCCATTAAGCGAAGTGATGTTAGTCAGTGCGTCCTTGCAATAGCTCAGCAAACACTCTTACGCAGTTGTGGTTGTGAACCCAGTGCTTTCTCATAGCCCTGTCAGTGCTAGGGGACACCATTTGAGAGGGAATGGAGAATGCCTGGCTTTTGACTTCAGGCGACTCCATTAACCTATTACTTAGGGAAAATAGACTGGTGACCAGAAGGTTGCTGGCTCATACCACCGGGCACCCTCTCCTCCCCTGAGCAAAGGGCAATTAACCTGAATTCTCCCAGTAAATATTATCTAGCTGTAGAAATACGAGGGGGTGTTGTGTAATTAATCACATACGGCAACAACTACTTTTAATAAAAAAAATGTCCACTAGGCAGGAAGTACAGATAATTGAATCAAAACATTTATTAAAGTTTTACTTTTGTTATAGAGAAAATTGGGCCGCAGAACATGTAGCTCTATTTGTACACCAATCTCCCCCCCACGCATTGACATCTCTCTTTTCCTTTTGGCATTAAGGCTAGAGCATGACCTTGACCCGACTGATGAGGAGGTCTCGAAGTAACTTTAACTCTCCAGTGGGATATCCAATCATGTGACACCCTTCACCCACGCACCCCCTCCACCCTCTCTGCCAACCTTGTGAGTCTATAAGGGGGGGTGTCACCCAGTATGATAATCACACCAAGGTCAAACGGGTCGAGGTCACGTCAGAGCGAGCTCTGTGGCGTCCCATGATTGCTCCAGTGAACCCTGCCCTTATCTGAATTCGGGAAACTGCAGGCCTGGAGTTCCTCCGTATTTAATTGTGGTGACTGGACCAAAGCAGCTTTAGTCATCATCATCTGGACTCTCAATCACCGATGCCGGCATATGTCAGTGAAAGGTCAGTTGGCGACCGCAGTGATTCATGTCCTGGGTGAGCTGGCTCTTTGGATTCGTGTTATTGCAGTTGCTTTCGCGCCCTGCCTCTGTACAGCTGCCCCTATGTTTAACCAGTCACCGTCTCGCACTCTCCTTTCAGAACAGCGGAGTCTTTTTATGCTAGCACGTTAACGTGGATGTGTTTACCATGTGGATTGGGAAATAAAGGCTGTTGAGTTGGCAGTCTGGGTAATGCAGTTCTTCAATCTCCATGCTAGTTATGACATTAAGGTTAATTAAGTTAAATAACGGGTATTTCAGCATTTTGGTTTCAATATAGATGAAAATGTGGACAGTCCACGGGAGGCACTACTTCCTCTTGCCTCTTATCTTATTTTTGAGTTTTTAATTTAATTTTTATTTAATCATAGTGTATTGTAAACTTCTGAATACATTGTATACAAATTAATAATTTGTATACAATTAATAATCATCCATGCTACTGCAGCGTGCTTGTTCATAGATTATTGCATGTGGATTTATTTTGATGTGTATCTAGACTGGCAGCCCTTAGTGTTGTTTTTCTACACTTTTTATTATTTCTGTTTTATTTCGCTTATGAGCAAAAACATTTTTTTCATATGCCCACTTCCTCAAATACAGTGTGTGTCCATAGAATAGCTGCACAGGCTACCCACAGCACACATTCAGAACAGGTGTTTTCTGTAGGCAGTCGGTTAATTCACATGAGTAATTGGTATCAAAATTTAACATTGCTAAAAAAAGAAAAAGAAAGTTGGGTTCCTTGTGTTGAGATTAGGCAAGGTTTGCCTACAGTTCATATTAATGGAAGCGTAAGAGCTGATGTCTGGTCTAGTTGTCACAGAGACACCGTGCTAAAGTGCTTCAATGCACATGTTCTAACATCTAGCCTAATTTGACTATAGTTAGATGACACTTGACGTAACATCTCCTTTTTTATGTTCATATTGCATGTGCAGAACCAGTTGCCCAGCTAATTTTAATGTATGCAGGCTCGTTTTTCTGCAAGCTCAACCAAGCTAAAATAGCAACAAGTATTTTTGAGACTGGCTCGTGGTGGACAAACCTCTATCCAGTACGTGCCTTACAATAGAAAACGCACATGTAAGAGAGTGTGACCAAATAAGAACACAAACCCTAACCCCCCTAACATATACCATCTCTGCATTCAGGATGGCATTGTCTGAACAGTAGGTTACAAAACAGGGATGAGTTGGGCTGTCCATATAGGCTGTGGGTTGAACAAAGCAATTGTTTGAATTTTACTGCTTTTAGATTGTTGTGTTTTAGCAGTACAGATGCACAAGATGATGGTAGAACCAGAGTGGCTCAGGAACCACTTCTGTCTGTGCATAGCTGCACTGTTCCATTTGAGGGATATGTCCACGATGGCTGTCAACATATTCCGATTTTACATTTCATGCATTTCATATCAGAATGAGACTGCATACACTTAAGATGGAAAGATGTGTTATAAGTGACATTTGGTACTGGTACTAAATAGTGATGATGACTCACAAATAAAACATCCAGGCAAATATGCGGAGCAGCTGCACTTCCTGCTTGTCACTGAGCAACACTCGCCACGGCCATTAAACGCAGCAAATGTATTTTAAAAGTAGTTGAAGAACGCTCTGAACGCTTAAAAGGAAACATTTCCTTCAGTGAAAAGTTTAATTGAACGTTCAGAACGTTCGGTTTACTGAACGCACCCAGTGTCACTGCTCCGCTCTGCCCATTGAGCTACAGTAGACACGCCCCTTAAATACCATACTTGTGAGATGACATGCCAAGCCCCGCCCACCTGACTATTTACACACAGGCATGCACGACAGTAACCTGCAGCACTTGTAGGATTTTGTTTTTGTCTCAAGGTGCAACAGCAGAGCAAATCCTCTTGTGTAACTGCATTCATGTGTCCGGACGACTTGCACAAGTCCACCGCTCCCTCATACCACAAAGTATTTTTAAGTTAATCCTTGTTTGGGTTATAAATGGGTATGAAAGCTAGATCACAGATTGTGTACCTTGTAACCTTCGCACCCCCAATGCATTGGTTAGGCACGCACGCACGCACACACACGCATACATAAAAACACATATTGTTGGTGCATAGGAGCTCAATACTTGTATAACAGTGTTTACACGTCTAGGACCTGGCTCTGGCACAACGGCCAGACAAATGTAGTTTATCCAGGGCCTCTTTTCTCTCTAAGCCACCTGCCCTTCTATTCAGTGTTGACCTTGGTGCTTAATGGAGGCAGGGCCTGACCTACATCCACCCCTTACAGGAACTCGAGCTCCACCAGCCACTGCCAAATAAGAGATTTGACACCCTCCTCCACTTATCCAAATGCTGTCATATCTTTCTTGCTCTCTTTGGCCCCGTTTGTTGCTCTTCACACATCATCTACATATTCACATCTCTTAAGTGGATGGGTTCTGTCTTTCCCAATCCCGCCTGGCAGAGCAGAAAGCAGAGCAGCCTGGCTTCATGAATTCTCTCTGAGGCACCGGCGCTCCGGTGTGTAGTAGGTCAACGTTAGCGCACACAGAGGCTTAGCACTCGCTAGTAAGAGTTTAGCAGCAGCTGGGTCAACCCTTCTCTGTTTTTCAACGTCAAGAAATGGCTACTGCAAAGCAGTACACATGCAAACACTCAGAGAAGCTCATATCTGATGTGATTAATATCTCTTGTGTAGCTGGCTACATTCTGTTTGACCCCAGGCTGCTAACAGCCCAGATGCTAGTGCATTGCTTAGTAAACCGCTGTAGCCAATCTTCTTACCTGATGCTACCAGTGTATTCTTTTACCCATTAATTTCCTAAGGAACTGAATGTGCATCTATAACCTGTGACATCCTAGCTTGATAGCTTCATTATCTGTTATACACTGCATGTTGACACAATGACATTTGAGATAATATATACAGTATTCCATTTGGTCCCAGTATTTAATTAAATAATGAATGAAATATGGCTCCATTCTTTTTCTTTGACGTTGGTTTTTCCTAGTGTATTGTTACAGGATCGTTCATCTAGTCTCTGTGAGTAGCTTGTGTTTTTGATTATTCAATTAATCTTTGATTAATTGAGACTATAAAATGACAATACATGAATACAAAATAATAGTAAATGCTCATCACAATGTTCTGAACGCAAACACAATTGCTTAATTACGCATTATGCATCATTAAGGAGATGTGCGTCGTGATCAAAATCAAATCTAGTAATTCAGTTTACACTGTTGAGACATTTGAGATATTGAATATAATGGAACCAACTGGAAGCGAGAACACAATTGTTGACTTTGAACGTGTTATTTCAACTGTGCGTGCGTACGTGCATATACGGGTAATAGGAACAACACATCACAGAATACTGCTTAATGAAGGAATGGGTGCATTAGTGCGTTGTGTGTGGTACAAGATATTTTTGAGCCACTGTACTGTGGTGATCGTAGGGTTTGTGCGTGTGTGTGTGTGTGTTGGAGGGGGGCGGGGTACCGGCTCAACAGTATACTCCTAACCTAGAAAGACTTGTAATTTTTCTGCTGCGGTAGCATGTCATACTTTCAAGGGTGTTACCATTAAATAAGGCAGAGGACCTCGTTTGGAGTTATAGAGAGCCTAAGTCACTTCCGCATTTTGGGACTTTAGTTTGAAAAAAATATGTATGGCTTTTTGACACAAAGTACACATTTGTCTATTTATAATCAGTATTTTGGTCATACATTTAAGTGTAAGAAAATATGTAATTAGTAAGACTAAAAACCCATATGTCGCGTATGTGACGCCATGATGTTGATGACAAGCCAAAGAAAGCATTGTTTTGATGACGTATATTTTGCGAGACGAAAACTTGTTTGCTGAGCGGTTCACTGAGCGTTTACTCACACACCATATATTATTTTTACTTTACTAGATTTATGACAAACTACGCCTTTTTTAACTAATATTAACTATAACTATTCTTTTAAATGGACAAACATCATATGTTTACTGTGTTTTAATATGTTTACAATTCAAATGGGTTGAAATCTTTATACTCTTGCATTAACCCAGAGTGGTTAATGTCCAGAAGGGGTGGGGGGGGGCAGGGATGGAGAGGAGAATGCCGGCTGGAGGCCAGTATATTTTTGAGTGTATTATAACGTGGGAGTGACCGTTCATGTACAGGCCAGCTAATGAGGGTCACGTCTGGCCCAAAGGCCGCCCGGCAGCGTAGTCCCCGAAACACCCGGCCTCATCAGGGTAGTCACTCTTTCTTTCTTTATTCCTCTTTTGTTTGTTTTTTCTCCCCCTCCATTTTCTCTGTTTCCCTTGATCAGGCTCTGCAGAACTCTTCGTGCGATCTCAGGGAGAAGGGGGTGGGGTGGGGGGATAAAGGGAGAAAAGTGGGTCAGGGCGACCTATTTTCTCTTTCTTTCTCTCTCTCCCGCACAGTTCACGGAGGCAGAGGGTGGTGGTGTTATCGCCAGTTAGACGGGGAGCGGGGCCTGATGGGGGAGGCAGGGCCTTGTCGTGGGACTCAGCCACTCAGAACTGGGTCAGCGGCAGAGGGCTACGTCTTGTAAACGGCTTGTCATAGCGGGCAGAAAAGCTGCAAATGAACCATAGATTATATGCCCCAAGCTGAGCAGCGAGGTCTCTCCTCGCTCCCCAGCTCCACAAATCAAATACACCCACACACATGCACACACACACACGCACGCACGCCAGAACACCAGGAGTCTATGAAGCACTGCCACCTCTTATAAGTTCCTCTATTCCCCTCTCAGACTCCAGTAATAGCGTTTGATTACCGCAGTCGGACCTGACAAGCTCCGAGCTTTAGCCGCACAAGCTTTTAAGTCAAGGATCTTTTCATATTCTTCTGCTATCTTCAGACAAGCGGGACTGTGTGTTTTTTTTTTTTATGATTTATTTTATTTATTAATATACTATTCTATATTTTTTTATATCCCACTTCCTCCAAATTTATTCAGGTCAGTTTTTTTTACTGTAAGTTCAAACCTAAGCTATGCAAATGCTTATGCAAGCGAGTATCAGCAGTACTAACACCCCATATATCACTAGCAAATCATGTATTCTGTAGTAATATGCATGTTTTAGTTCTTAGTTTTGCTCTCAAAGAACTTGGCCAAGTTCAGATGCGCGTAACATTATTCTTCTTTTTATACGAAATCATTCAGTGTAATTAGAATAAGTAGGTACTGTAACTTCTGCCCTTGCTGATTTCATGTTTAAGTTCCAGGGGAGAAGAAATCTAGCCACTACACATTTGATATTGATTTCACATGGCCCTGCACATTGCTAGTTGCCACCCATCCTTTGGTTCGTACCAGAGCCGTGTAAAGAGAGAGTTGTCATCGACATTCACTCCAATGGACCGATGTTCACAGGTTTTTCACACGTTGTTATAAGCAGGCTTGGACCTTGGAACAGAATATCTGGGTTTAGACTTATATCCGGTCTGATTATAGGCTAGTGAATGCAATTTTCAGCCATTGGACCTCAGTCATATTTCGCTATCTGGAAGAAAGTCTCCCTCCCTAATGAATCTCAGAGGACAGTATGGTGCCTTTACACCCAAAGTTGCTTTTGTGTGTGTGTGTGTGTGTGTGTGGGGTGGGGGGGGGGGGGGGCCAT
>JAODOY010000006.1:241920-255909 GCA_025399855.1 Forbesichthys papilliferus | reverse complement strand
CCCGGGCTCTCGCTCGCGCGCGTGCACCCCCCCCCCCTCCCCCACACCTTGCCACAGACGACACATGTAGATTCGGGCTGATTGGTTCCAAATTGAAAATTCAAGCCTGCTACCTTGAAAACATTCAGGTCCCTGGCTGTAAGCCCCTCACTGCGATGTCTTTCAAACGTGAAGGGCCTGTGAGAGCTGTGAATTATTTCTCGTGCAGCTTGTCATTTCAGTGGATTATACCCTCCCCCCCCCCTCCTTCCCATGCACTTGAGCAGTCTCTCCCATGACACTAGCCCGGCTCTGCAGGCCGAGGGCTAATACCCACCCACACGTGCACAACACATTTCTTTAAGCTATGCGTACGGAAAGAAGGGGGGAGGGCATGCATGTCGTGCACGCTCTCAAATGTGCGCCAGCACACGCGGCAGAATGTGACGTCGGCTTTGGCTGTCCTATTTTGCTAGACGGCGTCTTTATCCATCGGTTCAGAAAGGACTAATAGACGTGTGTGTGTGTGTGTGTGTGTGTGTGTGTGTGTGTGTGTGTGTGTGTCTGGGATAAGGATCAGGTGCACCTGTCACATCGCGACACCGTCATGAGGCCCAGAGCCGCTGACAGTGAGGTGCATACCGTGTTACGTTGCCACGGCAGCGACAGCGCCTCTGCCCCCCCGGGAGACCTCCGGCGCGAACCCTGTCACGGGGGTCGTCCGCGCGCAGGACACCTCCGACAGCCCGGGCCGCACCCCGTAAAGGTTAATTAATACAGAGCTTGTGCCGCGCCTCAGCTGCTTCCCGTGTCCTTCCGCCTCGCCCCCCCGCTCGCCCTGACCGCCGGCGACCGCCGAGCACACCAACGCGGCGGGACAGCCACCGTTGATTATGACGAAAGGGCCTCGGTGTAAGTATAAATACTCCACGGAGGGAGGGGGACGGATGCCTGCAAAGGCCAAGAGCAACAGGGCAGCCTGTTGCCGTGGCCCAGGTCCAGAGGTTGGCAGCAGGGGAACGGACAACAGAGTGCCACTTTAAATGCTACCTTGGAAACGAGAGACGACACCGGAGGGGGGCCCCCAAATTAAAAGGTCACCGAATGGAACGGGAGGGGGGAGGATAATTGGGTCGGGGTGCGTTCAAATATGTCCTCAAACCCAATTTCCACAGATTGACGAGACCGTCCGCAAGGCCTCTCCGTGCAGTGTGGGGACTTAATTGACAGTGGCCCATCAGCATCAATTACAGTTTAAGTCTCGCCTCAAGCGGCTGACCTCAATCTGACAACAACAAAAGCCAACCTTGTCACGATGGGCCATCTGACGTCTGCTCTGCCTGCTAATCTGAAACGGCTGGATTAGGGGCCATTTTCCCGCCAGTCATTTTAACACAATTAAAATGGAGTGCCCCTGAAAGGCCAAGCAAAAGAGGAGCACGGACGTGCACCTCAATATAGAGCAGCCGAGGACGCGCCTGCACGTGGAGAGAGAGACACACAACAGATAAAGTTTACCGTTGGCAGCGAACCTCTGGAATTAGAGTTGACCTTGTGTACGCTCATGCCCCCCCCCCCACCCCCCACCCAACCAAAACAAAAACACCCTACTTCAAACAAAGCATAGAACCTGGCACCACACGCCATTAGCTTGCTCCGCCTGTATTTATTAACAACATCCCATATCCACTGTGTCACATGACGCGAGGCCTTGACAACGAGCGGGGGGGGGACGCGTGGTGACATGAGTTGGTGTCGGAAAGCCTCCACGATGACAAGGGCGCCGAGGAAAATATGTCTGGCGCGGCGCGTAACAAACGCGTGACCTTAACATGGGCAGGCTGCCCTCTACCCTTTGCCCTCCACTCCCAGGATGTGTGATGTGTTGCTATTACCTTGTGTGCCCTGTGCTATATGTTGGAGATGACCTCACGCGTCTGTTAACATGTCTTTCTATTGGTGGGGGTGCCCCCAAAAGGCTGACCCCTCCCCGACCTCTGACCCCACCCGCACCAACGCGCTGCGTTATGGTTACCGCGGTGATTATCCATTATCTTTGACAATGTCAGCCAATGACAGAGCCGGCACATTACAGAGTGATTTTTTACTATAGCAGGGCCATGCGTGGGGGGAGGGTGGGGGGTGTCAGCACCAGCGCAGGCTGCTCGCTCTCTCTCTCTCTTCCCCACCCCGGCGTTAGAAGACACCCAGGAACAGGAAGGTCGATGCACTTTCAGCCATTTCCTACGTGGAGTCACCAAGGTAACTGACACGAGAGCGTACCCGGTGCAGATGTCACCGATTAGCTCCCAAAGTCTGACCTTCACCGACCATCAGCCACCCACCCATGCACCCACCCACCCTGACGACGCACGTCTACAGTAATCCGACTCATTTTTAAAAAGGTCTTTTACATGACGGCTTCACAAATGACCTTCATTGGTCGGCAATGGTAATGCTTTTACGCCATTTAAAATGTATGAGGCCAAACAAAAGAATTTAAAAAATAAAGAGGGGAAGGGCCACCGTTAAGTCAAGGTCACGCACGTCGCCAAGACGCAACAGCTGGTGTCCATGTAAAGCTCTAGGCGTTAATAAAAAGTGACAATGCCGCCCGAGTGGTGTGTATTACTAATGTCTGACACCACCACAGCAGATGTGTTCCCCTGCATTAAAGGGGGAGTCAAGGTTACAGGAATTGAAAAAAGGAAAAGGCGATGCCTAAACGCCATTATATCATGTAATCTGCAGCCGAGCGCCGTTTCGCATACGCAACGGGGCAGCTCACTCGTACAAGCGACGCAACTGCCATTTGTGAAATTCAACATGGCCCCGACGTGATTAAAAACATAAGCGGCAAGACCAAATGCGGTTGTTCGAGCCCGCCAACAAGTGACCACGAGCGCCAGAGGAAAATGAGAATTAAAAGGCTCCCCCCCCCCTCTCTCTCTCTCTCTCTCACCTTGAGCGAGGTAAAACATGAACACAACGTGGAACTGAGCAGCGGGAGGCTGGAGACAAGAAAACAGTTTGCGCGGAGGGAAGTCAATCGGGACAAAGTAGCGCTCATAGGCAGCACATGAGCGCGCACAAATGCACTCCCACACACACACACACACACACACACACACACACAGAGACAATGAGAACTAGGGCACTCTGACCTACTTCTAAGGATGCACTGACCAAACAAGTCATGCATAGCACACACCCCCCCCCCGTGTGCACACTACAGAAACCAGAAGACCAACTCCGCACAAAAAGGCACGGGGAAACGTGATACATGGCTTCTGAAAAGCTACACCTCTTTTGCTAAGTAGCACAGGGAATCCGGATCGGGCGATAAAAATTTTAAAAAAAGACACTCTCCTGCAAAAGCACATTGAATGTGCGGGACGCGGCCCTATAAGTCGACGCTCATCATCTCAGCCTCGAGAAAATGGGACTGAAACGCTTTAAGATTATTGGCCTGTATCCGGCCTTGGACGAGCTACTGCAGTCTGCGCTGCTCAGTACAGAGAGTTCTGGATGTCGGGCGGGGATGGAGTGAGAAGAATCCAGGCATGCAAAGTGAGTCATTACCTAAGCGACCAAGAGCCTCACTAACAGGAGGACAGTCAAAGATTACCCTGCAAGGCAGCTGGATTCGAGAGATGAGGATCACGCGAGAATCCACCTTTCCAGGCTGCAAGTTACATTCGCCACTTGTGACCAAACCACCAGTGGTTCGGTCCAATCGGTGTCCTATGAGGAACTGCGTGCTATAGATGTGACGTTAATCCATGACAGACAGATGATTCATCCAATCACCTGCCAAGTATTTCTTGAAAGTGCCGGTCTTAACAGGTTTCAAGGACGACTACTCAGATGTTTCTGGCTGTTCTACACAGCCATGGCTCCGTAGATAGGAATATAAACAAAGTGTTTATGTTCACAACAACAAAGCCCTACGTAGCACTACGCTTTGCTTCACAATGCATTTTAATGTGTGAGGCTGTGCTGCACTGGGATATTGTTTTGATTTGAGGTCAAAGTTAGCAAGCGTTCTCGAGTATAACTAACCCTGGCTTTAAGTCGAACATAAAGCGACCGGGATGATAACACAGACATGGAACATTGACACAATCCTACATTTACCTTGCCCAGGGTGGCACAGCCATGCTTACCAAAATGTTTGTCCATAGTAAATATTTGTGTGCCATTTGGGAGACCCACCCAAGGGCTATTTCCTGCGCGGCCCAGAATTAGCGCATCGATTAAAACACACACATTCCTTCTTAATGAGCCGTGCCCGCTATCAATCTATAGCTCGTTCATTTCTATTGGGCTCTGAGGTAATCTTCGGCTCACATCGTCCATCCAAAATGGCACTAATTTTCCATTTGTAAACACTGGCGCCGGCCTCAGGAACAGCTGATTGCCCCACGGCCACTGTGCCAAAATGCAGAGCTGGGCACAAACTGGTGATGTCTGAAGGAAGCAGGACACTTTGTTACTCAGATCAGACATCCCGTCAGACTGCCTGGGAAGCTGGATAAATCCAGCTAGAAAGCCCTAGCCTTTAATGAACCATTTCCATTAATATCCCTGGCATCGGTCCTAAGCAGTCATCGTGGTGAGTCAGCAAGATGCCTTTATTGGGTTAAAAAGAGAGTGCGCCTTGTCAGGGCTGAGCAAGTTGGGAGGGGAAAATGGCCTCTGACAGAGGTCTGAGCAAGAGGAAGGAGACAGAACATTGCCCTGCCGTCATTTTGCCTTTTATAATTCTCACATTGACCTAGATTCTCCAGTTTGTAAATAATTAATGCTTGCTCCTGAGTGAGGGTGGAGAATAGTATGATAGGGTGCAATTATTTCTAAAGGATCAATGTATTAGATTCAACCAAAACAATTTCCGGCCTAACAACACACAGGCCCATTGAAAGACAATTAAATGAGTCTTCTTAATCAATTAAGCACACCTAAACCGCTAAAGTATATTACAGCCACGATTACAGGCACTCTTCTTGTGCGGAAACCCCACAGCGTCAACCTAGTTGGCTTAAATAAGACAGTACCATACCTGAACCAGTATAGACAAACACAAATGTCTACACAAACCAGACCGCAATTTCATCACAATGTGAACTCAAATTAACCATGCGTTATGGTTATTAGTTATACAACCCATAATACAACTGTCTGCCAACAGGTTTCATACAAAGACCAGTGACTCTTAACTCTGATATGTAGTTAAATAAACACACATTGACATTATAGCATGTATGAATGTCAGAATGTCAGTTGAACAATATGAAAATGAGGCACCAGCAGTATGCATATTACATACTACACTGTTGAACAAACTTTGCAGAACAAAGAGATTTTCTCTGCCATTTTTTATTGAGGAAAATTGGAAATGGCCACAGCATCAAAAGGTTGGAAATAATTCAGTAGTGAATTGAGTATAATACACAAACACCCCCCCCACACACACACACGCACCATGACCAATATGAAAATAACTTCACAGCTGAATCCTTAGATACACGTTACCAGCAGCACTTTATTTTAAAAAGCCAAAGATTTCTTTTTCCGCCTTTTTTGCTTTCCATAATATAGACCTATATAGAAAGGTATGAACGGGACCATAAATGTCAGTGGGGACTCAGTATGGCTGCCTTTGTGCTTAAGCTATAACCAACATTTCTGCGACTGCCACCAAGTAAACACACAAGTGATTGAAGTGACGCTTCCGTAGCAGCAATACAACTAGGCATTGGGGAAGCTTTAATGCAATCCTCAGACTGGAGAAAGAAAAAAGGTCCACAAATAGAGGCTGAACTTAAAACCAGTATGTGAAGCGAAGAAATGGCATTCAAAGCAGTTCCACTGTGAGCATTAAATCAACACAACACAGTGCTTCTCAACTCTCCAAATGTGGCCACTTTAAGGCGACTTCTTATTTTTCCTGATGTGAGTCGGGATCACCTTGATCTCCACTTGAACTGGCGGTGCACTCACGCTGCCCACAGGTCCCGAAAAAACAAAGCACACTTTGCTTGCCACCACATACTCCTCCTCACCTGTGAGGCCTCTCCTCTCACCCTTTAGCTTTATTGGCTAATGCCATCCAGTCTATCCCACTCGCTAAGTACACCGCGGTCAGTCCGGCTCTGGAGAGGTGCGAGGAGGCCGTTTGTTTATCCAGTATGTCAAGCTACCCTGGCCACGCCATCCCGGTCAGGAGCTCATTACCCATGTTTAAATGTTAGACATCAGCAATTAAGTCAAGGCTAAATTGATGGCTTTTTTAAAGGACTTTCTAATGAGTTTTCTCCAAGAGGCTCATCTGGGCTTTTGTTGGATATGTATAACTGACAGCTGACAAAGCTAATTGTGTATGCACATTCAAGTTGGACAGACACCGTTCATAGCTTTACAAAAAGTTGGTAAGCTAAACGAAGACAGGTATATTGAGCAAGGGCTGCTCTGTTATGGGAAAAACAACAATCATGATTATTATGGTCAATATTGAAAGCACGATTATGTATATAATTACACATTTACTTTTAAAAGATGTTGCATTTACTGCATCTAAAAAAGGTTAAACGAATGAACGAGAAAATGCCTTCACCTGTGAAATGTCCCTTAAAACTTTTCACATTGATCTTTCACTTGCGAGCGCCTGTCATGCAGAACACGGGACAAAATAAGAGTTTATTTGCAAAACATAATATGCAATATAATATTTCTTTCTCAAATCAACAACTTGCTAAGTGTCATCCCTGACGAAGTCAACCAGTGGGCCAAGCCTGGTAGGAAATTAGCCTGTCTGTTCTGAGCCAGCCATTGCCTATTAAATAATAACGGAGGGAGACTAAAGCCAGTACCAAGACGCAACCAGCAGCCCTATTACTTAGCCATAATGAAGGACAACATGGAGACCAGGAAAGAATTGAGACTAAATAAGTAAAAGTTACGTTAACGCTTGTGCTGTTGTCGGGCCAAACGCGACGCAGCGTGCCAGCTGCCCGCGTGCGTCGTCACCCTTGGCTGTGGTGGCTGACACAGGTAAAGTGCAGCAATCAATTTGCTCACCTGGCAGGAGCGCTTCCTTGGAATACTAATCAGGCCTTCCCTCTCCCCCCCATCCCCCCCCCTCTCCTTCCCCATTCACCTCTCGCATGGCATGACACCCCCCCCGCCCCCGCCCGCCCCAGACCTGAGCAAATGCTAAAGGTGTGGGGATGGATGGAGGAGGGGGGGGTGGAGGGTGTCTTCCGCACAGATAGCTGCTGCCACTAATCAGGCCTACGTGCACCGGGGCGTGGGATTAAAAGAGCTCGCACAGCTCAACTCAGGCACCGACCGGTGTTGGCGCGGCGCAAGTACACGCACGCACGCACACACGCACGCACACACACACACAAGCGGGCGAGCTGAAGCAAACGCCCACAAGGTCAACATAGAAACACGACTTGCCCCGGAGAAAGGCGCGTAATCACGCACACGCACGTGCGCACAGATGGGGGGTAATCGCACAAGGTCAATGAGAAAAAGAATATAAAGCCGACGTGAGGGGGGACGTTCTGCAGGCTACGAGCGAACACGGAGATTAAATACAAATGCACTTTGCGGTTCAAAGTGGGACTTTGCACAACGACAAACCGTCACGCAGCTAGCCAGCTTCTAGCACGACGACGCCCCGCCCCGAGCCGCGTCGGCCCTGTGCGTCTCAAGCGGTCCGCGGGAAGAAACGCCACCGCAAATTGACAGCGTCTTAATTCCTGTTCATATTTCATTTGGAGGGATGGCTTATGAGGGTGGGTTGGCTGTGTGTGTGTGTGTGGTTTGGGGGGAAGGGGGGCATCTCTGCACCATATCAAACACACACCGGAGTATGCCTGGAGGCTGTAACAGAGCGCGTCCTCACCCACATTCACACAGACAGCCATGAAGCAGACAGGGAGGAGAGAGAGAGAGAGAGAGAGAGAGAGAGAGAGAGACTCACTATGCATCAGCGGGGATATTTCATTATGTACATAACGAGTGCCATTAATCGCTCTTAACAAGAGGACACCACCTCACCTTGGCAGCCTGGCACAGGCAGCGGGTGAGGGTGGCGAGGGGAGAGGGGGGAGGGGCAGGGAAGGGACGAGCGCGGCGGTGTTGGCGAGGGCCGCAGCCTGACGGACGTGCGTTGGCGGGGGAGGGGAGGGGGGCTCCCACCACCGCCCATCACATGCAACCCCACCCCCCCGCCCCGACATGTTCCAACCCACACGCCAAACTCTCTGCAGTCCTCGCATCACCACCCTCCCCCCACCCCCCAACACTGTCTATACCCTCCCCTGCCTGTTCCCCATCACCTATACCCCCCCACTCCCCCCCTCCTCCCCCGAGGCTGTGCAGCAAGGTCAGGCAGGTCACTGTGTCCTCATCTGTAATCCGCTGCCATTCGTCAGCAGCCTCAGCCAGGGCTGGGTGAAGGGGGGGAGGGGGGGGGGGGGGAAGAGCTCCGGCGGACGAGGGGAGAATGCCCAATTAGGCAGCTGTCACACACAGAGTACAGGAGGGAGGGAGTACAGGAGAGAGAGAGAGAGAGAGAGAGAGGAGGCTGCAGAATCAGTCTACTGTCCGCAGACAGTAGGTTGGGTGTATGTGTGTGTTTGGTGGGGGGCGGAGGGCGGTGTTATACATGAAACCTTTCAGCTGCGAGTGTCTGTGAACCGTTTTCTCCGGGCGGGCAACACTACAGCTCAGCCATGTATGACTACTACTACTGCTATTTCAGGCACGCTAGTGGTGTAAACATTGGGGGGGGTGGGGGGGAGAGAGAGAGAGAGAGAGAGAGAGAGAGAGAGAGAGAGAGAGAGAGAGAGAGAGAGAGAGAGAGAGAACATTGTGCAGCTTGCACGGGTCTGGACAATATTATTATGGGGCACCTATTCATAGCGCCAAAGCCAGAAATGTTCTAAGATAAGGCAGGTTTTCCATCGAGTGCTGCTGGGGACATATGATGTATTCTGGGAACAAGGCTAGGCCCACTAGTCTTCTTAGTACACACACATTAGAACGCTCTCTGCCATGGGTGGACGTGACTGGTACAAGTGGCACCGGATAGGAGAGATGACACTAAAACTCCTCTGCTATCCCAGAAGTCCCATTCAGGCAGATACCAAACGGGTGACAAATATCCCATAATTGAATCATTCATCACCTCCAAACACATCTGCTTTGAGTAATGGGGAAACTAATCAGCAAAAATTATACAGAGAAGGCTTGACGCAAAAAGGCCGAGGGAGATTTATGCAAGAGAGATTCAGGACTGGAGTCTGCACTGTATCGATTGTTTAGTCTAAATGGGTAAATGGGTTTTTTGTTTAATCAAACGAGCGTTCCTAGGAAGACGGTGAAGAGGTGTGATCTGATGGTCTGGTGGGGTTTCTTATGAGGTGTGCTTCCATCTCTTTTTCTAACGCCCACCCAACATGTCAAAGTTCAATAGAGCTCAGTGGAGCTTGAAATCCAGCTTTGAGTGGTTAGTGCTCAACTCGGATTGCGTCACAAGAGCGAGGGACACTTATCCCATATATCCCTCAAGGGATTGCAGAGAGAGAAGAGATGTCATATATCCCACTGCTATACTGTACTATTGTGTTCCTTTAATGGAAGTATACAGTAAATAGTGCTAAATGTCCTATATCGGCATGTTAAATTACGTGACTTGAATACAAAACAGCACAAAAAATGCTTACATTTTTCTGCATTGTATTTTTACAAGTGAGAGAAAAAATAAAACAGGTATTTATGACGCTAGCATTTTACAGGTCAACAAATTAAGATCAAGAAATTCAGGTCGACATTCAATTAACTATTTCACATCACAAATAACGGGAAATATATTTCAATATTTAGTCTGTACGCTACTATGGTACTCTACAGGGTATTTTAGAGTATTTCCTCTAAAATACCCAGCCTTGTTATATTCGGAGGTGCCCATATAAATACTTCTGAGTCTTAGCAATTTTCCTTATGAGAAAAATGAATGGCGTTTGATATTCTCCCTTACCACAGTCTGTGATTAACTCTTATGTTGCAAACTAATTGGCTTTGTCAAAGGCACATATTCCTACTACTGGATAACATTTGTGTTTGTCAATTACTCCCACTGGATAACACTGGTGTTTGTCAATTACTCCCACTGGATAACACTGGTGTTTGTCAAATCCGAGATCGCTAAGATATTCACTTTTTTAAAAGACTTGAAAGTGCCACTGACTGCAAATACTGACGACAGACTGGCTAGGTATATTGTGAGCAACACGTAACATGTATTTTTTTATTAATAAAAAAAGTGTTTATTTTTTGTTCATTTTTTATGTTGTTTTTTAAAAATGTAAACCCTTTTCCCAGCTTTCTGAGAAACCTAAGCTGTTTATTAACAGTGATAATGTGCTCTGCATTAGAGCGTTGTCCTAGTGTTAGCTACATTAAGCCAACATAACTTATTTACTTAAGATATTTGCTTCACAATTCAAATGCAGGACGGCTGCCTGTGCATTTAGACTGAACGTATCTGTCTGGCAAGCTAGACGCATGGGAGTGCTTGGCTAACATCCTCCCATCAGTTTATTAGTTTGACTTTCTCTTCGTCATTACACAACCGCCGTTAATGAATTGAAACATGTATAACACAAGAGCAGGCTACACTTTAATTGCCACACATAAGCAATGTCCAGGTGGGAAATCATCATATAACAATATTTTTTTTGTCGCTATCCAAATATATATTAGCATCTTCTTATCCTTGGTAACTAGGCGTGATATCATTAACGACTCAGCATTTTGTTACATGGTCCATCCTGTTTTTATATCATAATGTTAAAGTGCTATATGCTAAAACGGTCCCAAAGTCTTGCGATTCTAATCTGCAATGTCATAATGATGTATAGGCAGAGGCAGGTCCATTAGCAGACTGGGAGACTGACTTTGTACACATTTTCTTTACTCAGATATAAATACATTTGTTCCATTCCAAAAATGTGTTGTTTACATCTACAATTGTTCAACTCCCCTATCCAATTCACTGCTTATGCGTGTGTATGTGCGTTGCTTTAACGAGACAGCCATGAACTAGCATGTGCCGAGACAACGCTCTTACAGAGTCACAATGTCATGGACACTGCAAACTGACACCCGACAGGCCAATAGACACCAAACTACAATGTAAACAAGTAGAGGAGACAGTGAGCCCGTACTTAGGGCTGTAGCTAAATAAATATCCCAATATCAGTTTAACTATCAGATTCTGCAGGCCGCTACAACCTGAAGTAGGAATTTGGCCTCAACTTTAGCTGTTATTATCATGCTGTCATATTCTTATAGGTAGAGTTAGCTATCCTGTTGATATTAGAACTTGATCAAAACAAACACACCTCTCCCTTCAATGCCACAGGGATCTCCCTCACATTGGAAACACATTGCCATGGCTGGGATGGTGTTGTGTGGTGCGATCTGCACACAAAGTGTATTAGCTTACAATTGCTGACTCCACATTTAAAATAAAGGGATTCTTAATTTGAATAATATTGTAAGTTTAAGTGTCACAATATAAAATGCAGCATTGCAAAATAGAAACTTGTCATCACAGTTATCCCATTTGTAGTAGCTTCATTGTGCCCAGCCAACCAAATACAAGTGGGTGGCTTGTTCAGTAGGACATAATAAAGCCATAGACTGTGGACAAACCCTCCGTGACGTCACCCATAGGTTTTCTCAAGAATCGATTCGACGATGGCTGTCGCAATCTTTGCTGCCTGTAATGCCCCCGTATCCATTATAAAGGGATACATGTATGGAGAATACATCTTTAACTGAGTTCTACACCCCGTCTCTACATTTGTCCCAAACGGGGAGACAAAAAAGACCAAAAACGAGTCAATGGGGATTGACTCCCTTTTGCAGCCAGCCTCAAGTGGCCAATTGAGGAACTACACGTTTTGGCATTTCCGTGTTGTATTAATTTCCCAGCACCGGAGGTTCCCGTGACAAAAGCCTATAATACAAAGCCTTCGCTACATACTGTAGCATCACACCGCCGGGGGACTTCATCTTTTCTTGGCCTGAGAGTGGCAGCTATTAGAGGTTATCATAATACATTCAAGGACACATGGACTGACAGCTAACCATCTCCTGCAGCTACTCACCAAGCTGCCGTGTAGCTGGCTAAAGTTTGCTGTAGCTTTGCCATGCCAGTGTGGGTACCTTTTGGAAGTAACTAACTGGTTTGCTGCCCTTTTATATAACTTTAAGACCCCCCCCCCCCCCCCCTCTACCTCTATCCCCTGAGTCTCCTCTCTGCTGGCAACTACAAAGCAGTTAACCAAGCATCTCTTGGCTCCGTGCGTAGAGAGAATCAGACACTCTCATTACTGCCCTTAAAAAGCTCTTGCCCTCGCAAAACTCCACTGCACAGCCAGACGGTTGTGCAGAAAGTCTGCAGAAAGATTTGAGTGAAAGGTTACCGTTTCCATACAACTCAATTCCGTGCGGGCCGCCCTGTGTGTGTGTGTGTGGTGTGCCTGCGGTTCATGTTTTCTTACCACCCCCCCCCCCTCCCCCTCCCACCACCCCGTCTTTCTCCTGTTCCTCTTTAATGTCACAGGGCTGGCTCACATGACCTTGAGCGCCAAGCGTTGGCACGGCAATAGTGAGCCAGCGTTGGCACGGCAATAGCGAGAGCTGCCGCTTGCCTGCGGGTGCCCTTGAACTGGATCTGTAAGACAAATAAAAAAAAAAAAAGCAAAAAAAAGAAAGAAAGAAAAAGCAAAGCCTTTGCGGACTGATAGACATCTCAGACCACCCCCCCCCCCCCTCCCCAGCTCGTATTTTATATTCCATCTACATCACCCCTTATCTGGTGGGGAGGCATTCATCACGACGCTGCATCTTTAACCCCTCCATCAGCCCCAGATGGAGGCAGAATTTCAAGATGTCCGGCTTCTTAAAACCCCACGTAAGCAATCGTCCACATTAAAATGCTTTGTTGTCTCCTAGAGTCATGGCACGTGATGGACTGGGGACACCTAAACCCGACTTCCTGGTGCTCTGGTTCAAAGGTGAGGGGGATGGGGGGGGGGGCTCAGAATCTGGTGTTTAGACAGGTTGCTGCGAGTCTGCCGGGCCTTGATGACGAGCACCTGATTTACCTATGTAAACACTGCGGTCCATAGTCCATTGCTTGACTCACTGCTGTCCAATGCAACCTTTGCATGAGCCTACTGTAAAGGCACAAAGGTGGCTTTATCTGCATGCAAATATTGCAGCACACTCCCTTTGACTACCATTCAGGCTGCCCAAGTTCAAGTAATAGAGTAAATATTTGCATTGCATTGTGTTAATACACACTTTTCTCTCTTTTCCAGGGAGACAGAGACTGCACAACAGTGTGGTTAGTGGAAGCTATACGGTGGCACAGAGACAAGCTCATCCACCCCCGCCCCTCCAAATTGCCCTTCATGCCTGACCTCTCTGAACGGTAATGTTACCACATGTCACATGCGGACCTGTTGGAAACCATCTGCTTTAGGCACTGTGGTGCCTCCCTCTCGCAAGAACAACAACACTGGCTGAAGTGGCCCAGCACTGGTTCTGACTGGTTTGCTACTCGCTCCGCATGTCTCACTTTCACGTGCACAGACAGACAGACACACATGCACACACTCCCCACTGCCTGCTCAATGTTGTCACATACTTTTCTGAGACCCAGCAGAATACTATTAGTCAGTCTGTCTGCTGGAGAGGTGCAAGCTACTAGGCTACAGAGCTAGCAGCGCTGGCGGGACTAACAAGAGGTGCAAGCTACTAGGCTACAGAGCTAGCAGCGCTGACGAGACTTACAAGAGGTGCAAGCTACTAGGCTACAGAGCTAGCAGCGCTGGCGAGACTTACAAGAGGTGCAAGCTACTAGGCTACAGAGCTAGCAGCGCTGACGAGACTTACAAGAGGTGCAAGCTACTAGGCTAC
>JAODOY010000006.1:205871-225408 GCA_025399855.1 Forbesichthys papilliferus | reverse complement strand
ATATATTGTGTGTGTATAAAAACAATGAATAGGGGGTTAAAATGGAGAGTAAACATTAGTTGCTGATGTGGCCTGAATTGGGGGTTAAACATTACTTGGCCTGGACTTCTCACCATAACCAAAAGGTGGCAGCAGAGTCTTATATTAATGCAGCTTGATGTCGTCTCCTCTCTGGCAACAACACTTCCTCACTGACACACTTCCAATAATAACTTTTTTTTTCTAATCCTATTTGCAAATATCAAGCTTCCCTCCTAATTAACGTACCACTTGTGATACCATCGGGGTATCAAGTGCTCCATAATATCTTTAAAAAAGAAAAGTTTCAGCCACGCTGGCCTCGATCCATATTCATGAGAGGAGAAATTGATTTCTCCCCCCCCCCCCCTCTATTTTGAGTGGGATAATTGGATTTGTGTGCGTGTGTGGCCTCAATAGGGGCCTCGAGAGGCGTGATTCACTTCTCCCCTCAGCACTAAAGCGTGATTCATTAGGCCGCCACGAGGCCCTAGGGCGGGGGGGCGGAGGAGGGAGGGGGGTGCACAGCACACGTCGTCTCGTCCGTGACTCAACGTCTACGCCGCTTAACCGGCCTTCCTCCCTCGCTGCCTTTCCCAGGTGCAAGAGCATAATGCACGTGGCGCGCGCCAAGCTGGACCTTATAAAGCCCGAGGAGGTCAACATGGACGAGTATGAGGTGGGTGGTGTTCTGCTGACGCATCTCTCTCTCTCTATCTCTCTCTCTCTCTCTCTCTCTCTCTCTCTCTCTCTCTGAGAGTGCTTTTAGAGAAGCTCTCCTCCCGAGTTGAGATCAGTTGGGCCATGTGTACGCCTGTAGCATGCGTCTAGTAAACGGCACTTAAAGGTGGAGTCAGCGAGAGTAAGCAAACACGCTTTTTGACAAATTTGCAAATTCTGTGCATCTTCTAGCTGCCCGTTTTATGTGCCATGGGGGGGGATTCTGCAAAACCCTGGCTCTGTAAATGGAAACGAAGTGGTGCAGACCACACCACACAACATTCTCATAGCAGTGCATGTCAAATTTAGAGGGTGGGAGCTTTTGAGGGAGCTATGGCAGCAAAGGGAGAGGTGTTTGTGTTTTGATGGTAGTTATCAATATCAGTCTTTCTCCATAATCGCTGATTCCACCTTTTAGTACAGGTACGCGTTGTGGATCAGGTGTGAGCTGACATACTTGTGCAACCATTTGTTTATATTGCAATTTTGCTATATTTTAAGTGTGAGTATGCGCATATATAGTGTATATAAACGTAGGTGGTTCATAGGCCACACCCCAATTTTGACCAAAATACTGTGAATGAATTGTTGTCTGACAGTGAACTGGAGCTTGTTGTAGTAACTTGTGTTCTCTCTAACCGTCAGATGTGGCATCAGGATTACAGGAAATTCCGGGAGACGAGCATCTTTCTGATGATCGGCTTGGAGCTGTTCCAGAAGGCAAAGTAGGCACACACATTGCTCAGTGTTACTTAGTATTACACACTGTCTTAATGCAAATCTCTATATTTCTCAACACTTGGAAAATGTCTGTCTGCATGCAAACATTCTAAACTGCATATTGAAATGAATGAAACTCCTAAAGCCACCTGCAGAGGGCAGCAAAGATTGTGCATTTTATTCCTATAGGCATTTGGTTAAAACATTTTTTATTTAGTTTGTGTAAATACACTTTTTATGCTTTGTTCTTTTATCTTTTAACATTTTATTCACCCAGTTGCTATCTTCATATTGGGTTGATAGGCAATCAAAAAGCCTTTTGGTACTCCCTACCTTAATTTTTGTATCAGTATCGCTTCAGACGTTTGACCAGGCTAGTCTTAAAGTTATACTCAGCGATTGTAAGCTAATGCACTTTTTTTCAAATTCAGGGAATATCCGCTAGCTTACCGTGTGTTTGTGTGTGTTGAAATAAGCCGGTGTTTCTACACAGCCCTGTCTCTGTAAATGGGAACACAAACAAAGTGGTGCAGACCGCACCACACATTATGCTAGCCTTGGCATTGCGTTCACAGTGTGTGGGGGGTGGAGCTTCTGAGAGAGCACCCTATGACATTGAAGGGAGAGGTGCTTTTGGTTTTGTTTAAATGGCTTTCTCCAGATCCACTGGAATCAATACCTTTTCCAACTTTTATAACAATACTGCGCCAGACATTTGATCAGACTATGGCTATGTGCTAATCGGCGAGGAGAAGGTTAATGAGGTGTCCGTGTGAAACGTGGGCCTGTGCAGCCCTTTTTAAGAAGCATAAGCTATATGAATACAACTGACTTGACTTCTCTTGCAGCTATGTGGAGGCTCTGATGTACTTGATCTACTCGTACCAGTACAACAGGGAGCTGTTGGCCAAGGGCCCGTACAGAGGTCATGACGAGGAGTTCCTCGGTTACTTCCGTCGGGAGTGTTTACTGGTGAGGCCTCCTGCAAGACCACGCAATAGCTTCCCTCAAGTAGTCTCGCAGAGCCAGCCTTTAACTTGTGTGAAGGCTGGCTAACTGCCTCACAACCCATCTACTTTAATAGGATGGGTATTTTAATTGACATGCAGGACGACCAACCACATAACTCGGTGACCAAGTCAGACGTTACAAGTCAGACGTAACATACTGAGGAATTTCTAGTGCTGATGGACAGAAGAGGCTGAGACTACTATACAACTAATACAAACCAGCAGTCAGTGGGTTAGTTAATCCCAGAGAGCTTTCAGCCTGGTTTAATTTTGCACCCATTCCAGTGGTAATTTAGCAAGTCACCATTTGTAATATACTGGCTGGCTGTATGTACACTAGGGCTGAACGATGAATCGTTTTCCAATCGAAATTGTGATTTATACCGGTTTTAACTTTGTTCAAATTCATGCCGTCCTTCTGGTTTGACAGTTCTCATCTTTTGTATTAGAACATGTAGCAGATTAAATGTCGATGGCATCTCGTGGTAATGTTCCATCACGTTTTAAATCTTGCATATAAAGCGTATATTTAACTTAAATCTTTAAAACCAGTCGCAACTCAAATTGCAATATCCGTCAGAAAAATTGCAATTGTATATTTTCCCAAAAGCGCTCAATGCAGCTTTTTTCCAACGGAAGCACTGGCAACATGTGGAAGCCGCGGGGGTCGAGGAGTTCTTCACTACGGCCCCTTGCTGTCTCAGCCAGTCCGACAGATACCCGGCACATTTGTCTCGGGGACCTATAATCAACAGGCGATATTACATTGGCTTCCCGGAGCTCGGCAAACGGCTCCAGTGATATCTGTTTATCCGATAACCCCGCAGCGTGGCTCACTGCTCTTGACGGGCGTCCCATTTTCACCTCCTACCAAGGCTTCAGGCTATGCGCGGGTATTATCCTTTCAGACCATTGGGGGTATTTTTGGTGCGGCCGTCATTTTCATGTTCTGCAGCAAGGCCCGTTGCGCTCGCTAACCTAACCTAACATCAGCGGCGCTGTGGTTGCAGCGTAGTCGTTGGCCGACCGGCAAGCGTAAACACATTACCCCCGAGACGGGAGCGCGTCCTCGGCTAACCCCGAAAACATTGGGCGTCGAATTTCTGCTGCTGACCCCCCCCCCCCAAACCACAGTCACCTCTGGGCGAGGCTCAGCTGTTTACCTTGGGCTTGTTTTAATTGAAAACACTGCTAACATTGACATAGCTAATGCACTTGGATGTTGTGCATGTCCAACCTTAGAGTGCCTAATTCCAGAGTGCCTTGCCTGAAGGTAGGGGCGGACGGGTGGGGAGGCAGGTCAGGGAGTTTCGCTGTGACTGCAGAGTGCTGTGTGTGTGTGTTGGCGGGTGGGGAGAGACTGTCCGCATCACTGAGTACGTCAGGAGCCACCTCCCCCTTAGGGGCTGTAGGGGGATCGTTGAGTCTGCAGGATGACTCAGGTCTTCTGAACAAGCGCAGATGTGCACGTTGTACGTTTTATTATCTTCTCATCTTAGCTTTTAGGCAAACGGCCTTTGAAGCGACTATCTGGGCAATAACAGTCTGGGTCATTTTAACGACACTAATTGTAGTGAATCATTAACCAGTCCTAAACACGGGCAATGTGATCGGCAGTAAATGACAGACGAAGGTGCATTTTTAACATTGTTAATTTGATGACTAAGTTGCTGTTATTGCTGTTTACGTTTATTTTTATTACGTTATGTTAACGTTGATTTTTTATTTTTGGCACTCGTCTTCCCGAGTAGAAACTGAATGAGCAGGCGGCGGCCATGTTTGAATCGGGGGAGGAGCATGAGGTGACCACGGGTCTGGGCGTCATGAACGAGCTGGTGGTGCCGTGCCTGCCCCTGCTGCTCGCGCACGAAGCTGAGAAGGACCTGCTGGCCGTGGAGGACACGAGGAACCGCTGGTGCTCCTACCTGGGCCAGGAGATGGAACGTGAGCCCTACAATTCCCCCCCCCCCTCCTCCTCAATTGACCTATCCCATGCCCCGCCCCTTTCACTTGTCCACCCTAGTTACTGTAACTAGGTTGGGCAAAACACCATAGAAAGCCATTACAGGAAAAAAGTTGGCGGGAGGTTCTGTCGGATGCAAAAACATGCTCAACTGTTATTGGTGGACACGCAAAAAGGGGCGGGGCTTGGTATAGGTCAATTAATGGCATGCCAGGAGATTCTGAAGATATTTTTTTTGTAATTCCCCTCCCTCTGTAATGCTCAAACTACAATGTAATTGCATCCTTGGCCGTAACTTTTTGCTATATGCAATTCAATAACATTTAAACAAACCGACGATACCTCTTTTAATATTGGCTGCTCTTTGCCATATCAATTCCTATTCCTATCATTTGCAGTGTGTGTGATGTGATAATATTTGGCATCTTCAGGGTGGATTGTAGTTTTGCCTGCTCCGACACACCTTTACAACTGAACGGATCATTATCCGTCTTCAGCGGCGCTAGATGACTATTAGTTTTAACCACGTGTGTTGGAGCAGGGAGTCATTTGAAACATGCAGGGCAGCTGTCCTCCAAGACCAGGGTTGAGGGCCACTGGCCTAGGCCATCCAGCAAGCAGACCGCTCGCCAATACTGCTTGCTCTCTTCTTCTCTCTTCTCTTCACCTCAGCCAACCTCCAGGAGAAGCTGACAGATTTCCTCCCCAAGCTCCTGGACTGCTCATCGGAGATGAAAAGCTTCCACGAGCCCCCCAAGCTGCCCAGCTACTCCACCCTGGAGCTGTGTGAACGTTTCGGCCGCATAATTGCCGCCCTGGGCAGGGAGTCCGCTGATGGAAGATGAGCTAGGAGGGGAGGCAAGCTTCTCCCCTCCCCACCACCACCATCCCCCCCTCGGCCGCTGGCCCAGCCTGGGCACCAAACCCCATGGAACCCCCCCCCCTCTCTCTCCATCTCTATCTATCTATCTATCTATCTCTATCTATCTATCTATCTCTCTCACACTCTCAAACCATGCCTTTCTTATCAACCAGGGGTTCACTTGCTGTATTGCTGTTAATCCTCTGTTTACTCTTTTGCTGCTATCGGTTTTATCATTATCAATCTTTTCCGTTTTATTTGAGGCAGAACTCAACAGACAGAAGACTGGGCAAAGGGAAAGATGAAAGACAGTTATTCTACAGCGTTTGAAAGCCAAGCACATTACTGCTTCAGCTTTTTTTGTGGGGAAAAAATGAAATAAGGTTGCGGGATTATTTTGTAGATTCCTATTTTATTTTTTGCCTTTTGGTTTAAGCCCCACATATAGCCCTTTCCTAAGCACCCTTATGTGGAAAGAATCACCTGTTGCTCTGCCACCAGTTTGGTACAGTATTATCATGTTGTTTTGTTTTCTAAGGAAGAGTGTGTTGAGAGTTTTCAGCGACTAAGTATCTCATGTGGTTTCCATAACTTCATGGACTGCATTTGAACGAGACGTTTTTAGTCCTGTGGCAGACGGCCATGGACACTCTGTGGCTTGTTAATAAACTGAGAGAATACAATTTTATTTATGGCCCCTTAGGCCAAATAAACAGCTGTTTGTCTGAAGTCTGTTTATTTATTTTTTATATATGCAGACCAAAAAAGAAATGTTCTGTTACTGTTAAATGTTGTTTTTGCTATTGGAGCACTCACACTAGTTTGATGCAGATTTGTAGAGGTGGTTGAACTTATTCTGCTTTACTGATTTCCACTTTTTAGGAAGCTGAGCTGCCAGACATTACAGAATTTCCAACTGCTTGATCATAATTCTACTCCCCTCTGGGAGAAAATGGCTCACGACCTTGATACACTTGTTATGTCCATACTTGCACACACCACCGAGGTAAACATAGTTGGTATCGAGCAGTCAACTAAAGCTGCCTAATGGTTTACAACTGCTTTTTATTATTTATTTTAACTCACTACATATTCTGAAATTGTATTTACATATCAATACAGCATCACTTAACTACTTTGGATGATTTTATGTTATTATCTCATATGGTGTTTGGATGAGCATTTGAAACATGGATACTGCTCAACAAGTGCAAAGAAAGATGTAAAATTAGGGAATTTTATCTCTTTTTTGTGACGAATCATGAAATATCACAGCAACTTTATATTTTAGTTGCTGCATTCATCAAATTTTACTGGACATGGTATTACACTTTGAGACGTCTCAACTAATCTTTAGGTTATTGGTCTGAATGAGTATTTGGCCACCGCCTACCTGAACTAAATATAATCACATTTTCAGTTTGTTTATTGTAGTGCTTGCTGGATGTCTTTTTCACACAGACATCATTCTGGCAGGCCTGTTTCTGTTCATTATGGGAATTCAGATTCTTAGTCAGTTAAAATCAGAGCAAAGTCAAGGAATTTAACATTACTCAGAGTGGGATCCTTGAAAGCCGATGTGTGAGCCATCCCTAGATGTGCTATTTAAACATGGACAAAACCTAATCTAGTGATTTTCGATGTGTTGCCTGTGTAAGACTCCCTGTCCTTATTTAACCTAACAGGAAGAGCTGTTGGTATGGATGAATGCTTGTGGTTAACGCACAAGGCAATTAATATTTTATGAGGAAGAATGAAATCATAATTTCCATGTGTGATATTATGGTGCTCTTAACTGAAAGGCAGGTCCATGTGATATAACTGCCTTGAAACACGTTCCTACTGTCCCTCTACATGGACAAGCAAATACTATGGCCTAGTTCTCTAATGGAAAAAGCGTTGCCCTGTATTGATTTATTTGCTCAAGGCTAGTGTCAGTGAGATCAAAGATTACTTTTATATTTACAGTATATCCATACACATCCTTGGTACACAGCGTGTATATGATCTCAGCTTCTTACCTGGAATGAACTCCAGCTCAATGATAAATGGTGTATCAGATATTGTTGACCAGCACCAGGGAATCATTTTAAAACAGCCACAAGCTTTGCAGACGTGTCTGTTGGAAAATCTGTGAACATGTTTTTATTTTTAGTTCCTTTTCAATTGAGACTGCACTGACTGATTAATGGTATTTCAAACAAAGGTTTTTATATCCATCCAGCTATTTATCAACACGTATTTGTTGTAAATTTGTATTTACATTCACATGCTATAAAATGAGGTCAGCAGCCAGCTTTAGTAGTTCGTTGAAACCGATCGATGACAGGACTTTTAATGCAACGGGTTTTGCTTTTTACATGACAATACTCTTATTTTCATTGACCCAGCTACAGCAATATGCACCTATTGCAGCCCATCATTTGCAGGATGAATGCTGAGAACACATCTAAACATCTTTGTCTCTATGAGCCCTGAACAGAATATCAACGAACAAGCACCTCTTCAGTTGTTTGTGGTTTAAAAATGGAAGCGGAAAATGAGTTTATATTGCCGCCTATGTTCACTTGGTGCCCAATGATGCTTTGTAAGAAGTGGGCTGCCCTCGTTGGGTCCTGTTTTATTGTCAGATAAAAGTTGGAAGGGGAGAAAAATGGGCTCTGCGCCAGCCGCTGGTGTTTGATAGCTTCATAGCTTCACCCTGGGGTGCAATGAGAAAGAAGACTTAGGGCAGGCTGAACAGCCTCTTAAATTGCCACTTCCATGGAGATGCAGCTGATCCAAGAAAGACTTCCATCAGTCTTCAAGCAATAGGTGGGTGTTTGAATGCATTGTTACTGGAAGCTCCGTGGCTAATGCAATACGCACAATGTTGCTATGATGTGTCACGCCGCCTCCCAGCCAATCACGCTGCCTCCTCCTGTGAGGCCAAAGCTCTTTAACATCTTGTATTCACAAATGACGTCGAACATAAATCTTTTCTCATGGAGATTAGTTCTGTTGATGTTAGCTAGGGTTGCCATGGAAAAAAGGCCCCAACTTCAAACATGTCTCTGCAGATTGTCTATTGGGAACCTCAGATGTGATGATGTTATTCCCAAATTATATTTACAATAAAGGGACAATTGATTGCACGATAGCGGCACCAGAAACTAATTTCCACCCCTGCTCAACGGGGAAAGGTTGCGATGTGTGGCGGGACAAGGGCTCGCAGACTCGCACTTTGTTTCAAACCTAAAGAGCATTTTTGTTATACTGGTTTGGTTCTAACCAGTTTCAACACTAATTGGGCAATTATGACCACAAACCACAATCCATCCATATATTCAACACTAGGTTTTCAACGAACCCTTTGCAATATTTTCGACAAGTCTTTATTTATTAGATTTTTTTTATTATTGGACTGTTTGAGAGGAATACTTCAACTCCCACCATTAAAGTGTATCATCACCCCGGGTCTGACGCCTAGCATGGCTCCACCTGAATATGCCCTCAACTCAATTATTTTCACAGAGACTATTATACACTGCTCCCACATTAAAGTTTTCACAATCAGGGTGGGGTAGTGAGATGACAAGTCAAGCGTTTGAAATTGTGGTAGAGAAATAACTGTTATAGAAATGCCAATTTGTTAAATGATGTCCAATAGTTTCAGAATTAAACCTCAACACTTCCCAATAAAGCTTGGCCAGACCATATTGACACCCATTGCACAACTAAATCGTAGTCAATGAGCTGAGCAATGGGAGGGGCTGAGAGGGGGACCCCAGTTCAATTAATTTTGATGACGCATGAGCGGACCAAATGTACGGTCAGAAACCAGCATTCACGCAATTTTAAAAGAATATGATGTGTAGAGACATTTACATTTTCGTAGAGTTTTGGCAATAATTGATGTGTCACATCCAAGTTAATTCCTAATATTTAGTTTGTTCATGGTGCAGTTACGTTTGAATTTTGCTCTGTTTTGATATTCTCTCTAATGGTAGGCCGTGGAACCACCGATCAGTGGTCTTTGTCCCAGACCGACTGACTGTTGTTTGTGCTGCAACGCATTTCAATCTGCACATTTGGGAAAAAAGGCCTGTTGTGTGTCATGCTCAGAATATGATATAACACTGCTGCTGGCTATTGCTTATCAATGAGATCTCCAGACTCTTGTTGTTGTTTAGATGTACAGTATGGCTGTACTTAATGTATACAGCTAGGCCTACTTGCTAGTATAGTGCTGTGTGCATGCTCACATATAGTAGGTGCACCAATCCTTTGTGTTGTCATCCGGATTAACCTATAGGATCTAACATGTCTTGAATAGAATTATAGGTGTAGTATTGCTTGTAAGAAAATATGGTACATCTTTTGCCAAATTAACCAAGTATCTCCTCGCGGCCCCGCTGCCCGTTCTGTGTGTGCTGAAACAATAATTCGGTGTTTGTACGCAGCTATGGCTTCGTAAATAGGAACGGAAAATGGTGCAAACTGCACACAGCAACACTACCCCAGGTTTCGCAATGTGTTTCCAATGTGTACGGGAGCTTCTGAGGGAGCAGCCCATGGTATTGAAGGCAACGGTGTATTTGTTTTGATTGATCAAATATCAATAAGCTTTCTCCAGAATTACTTTTCTATACCTTTTTAATTTGCAACGATACTGGATGGACATATTAAACATACAGTGTTTGTGGTCTATCCTCTAAAGCCAGTGTGAATTCAGTGACGACAGACTAAGTAAGAAATATGTCCTTGGCATTGGAAACATATTTATAATGTTGTGTTTGTCTTTGGGTGAAGGTCCAGGAAAGGTCATTAGAGTTGCGGTCTATTGGCACAATCGATAAGGGGTGCTACTCTGGCTTGCCAGTGGTTTTCACAAACTGGGACTATTGATGATGGAGCATAGAATATAAGACAGGAACACTGAGAAGCAAAAAGGCTACAGTTCATGAGCAAGCCTTAGAGAATGTAAAAAAGAACATTTTAGGCATACTTTACGTATTCCACTGCCTATTGAGACAAATTCATTAGCTGGAAGCATTGTGTTGGTCGGCAGTCAACAAAGTGCAGTCACAGAAGGATTATATTAATAGTAATAATAGTAATAATAATAATAATAATAATACATTTAATTCCCTTTCAAGATAGTCAACATCTTATGTTGCAAGCAGTAGTGCAGGAGATGTTTTTTTGGGGGGTACAAAAGTGTGAGGGGAAAATGTCTTTAATTTAATTTGCCTCACAGCATCACTTAACTACTTTGCCTTACCCCCGCCCTTGCCCCCAGATCACCGAGGAACTCACTAAGAGCATTGTTTCGCATGCCAGCTCACTTGGCATATCTAGTTTTATTTAGAGCCCATGGGCCATTTGGCAAGTGGAATAGCCAGTAACCAGTGTTACAAGCATAAGGAGGGTTGTCCTCAAGAAACCTTTCCATACGGTATATCAAGTTTGACAATGCATGTGACATTTCAAGTAATGTTGGACAAAGCTATGAAAGAGCTGTCTTTTTGACTAATGTTTATTATCATGTGCCAAAATCAAATTAGTAAATGATGACAGCTTTTAAACACAGTAGTGTTTCATGAAGTACCAGTTTTGACATTTACATGTATTGCATTTAGCAGACACTTTTATCTTTCATCTTAATCAACTTACATGCACATTTGTCAGTATTTGGTCAGACAGGTAATACACCAACAATTGAAAGCAAACAATATTATTTAATAGCAGCATCTTGTCATCATGACTACAACCATGTCAGTATCAATAAATCATCAAAGTTGCTCGCCTAAATAATAAAGTGCGAAATACATAAGGGCAGAATTTTTATTTTCTAAGTTTCATTGCCAGACATTTCACAATGATTGGCGTCTACATCATTTGCCCAAACTGGTAACTGGTTATGGCTAGAAATGTGTTGTGACATTTTGCAAGTAAAGTTTTATAACTGAAAAAAATAAAGACACGATTTCTACGAGTGATGGCTAATTTAACAAAATGTCTGGCCTACTTTGGTTTTATTGGACGGTGATTATTTTGTGCAAAAAGAATGCAGTAGACCAAGCCTACTGCTTGCACTAACGTTATAAATATCGTTATATGCCTATTAAGTAGGCCTAATAATTGATGCGCTTTACTGTTCTCTAAATTTAGTAACTAATCTCCAAGAACTATTGCGTTTTTATAGAAGTTACAAGTTGACGGTCCCTAGTCCGGTTCGGTCCCTACGTCCAGTGAGGCACGTGTAACGTGTTTACGGAACGTCACGAACGTGCTCGTTAACCGTGAGGTGGTAAAGGACTTTGTATGTAAATATGTTTTATGTGATATATGTCATTTTCCTAAATGCAGAGAAACATGACAACTAACCTTGTAGTTGCGCTAACATATTTCGAATGTGTTACTCCACATTGCAAACTCGTGCACTGTAAACTGTAAATGTGACGTCTGTACAACGGGTGGACGGACTGAAGAATGGCTTTCTTGCCGAAAGTCAAACTGCTGCCTCAGCCAAGCGAAGAGCTCATTCGTCTGAGTTCGAGGTGATAACACAACAACCGAGGTATCACGGTGAGTCAAGTCGACCTGAAGTTTAATATTCACCAGAGCTCCATGCAGTCTGGTTGATGAATGCCTCATTTTCTGTGTCATAAATTCGCACATAGTGGTCTGTGTTGTCGTATGAGCCTGCGTTCTTCATAGCTTGGAGGAGCGATTTTGTTGAAAATTGATTGAGGCTTTGAATGATCAAACGGAAAAATGCAGAGATTTCCCTCTCCTTCTGATAAAGGCTGGCAGAAAATACCCTTATTATGTAGCGAGGAGTTGGTTCAGTGGGCTAATCTGATTCTGCTGGGGTATTTTCAATTAAAAGTTATTGATAGACAACAGATACAATGTAAAATTACTTCGTGTGTTGGGAAACCTTTTGAGATGGTAGTTTTTGAGCCTTTAATTAAAAAACCTATAATGCCTTGTTTTTGGCCCCAAATTAGCACGCAATACACTAATACCTCTGACTACCAGTATTAGTAAATTAAATTGTGTGTGTTTAAACATCATCCTTATTGTAGTTGATTTGAAATATGTTTTGCATATAGAAGGCTATATGTGCTTTCATAATTGTCTATTTGAATGTTATTTTTCATTAACATTTTTTTTTCTGTTAAACCCTCAACTATATAGCTTCCTTTCCTCAATATAGGTTATGCCTTTTGCGCAAACATATTAGGATATCAGGAATGCTTTGATAAACTCTATAAACATCATGTTGTAAAGCATATTTTTGCAACACAATGGTTATGGAAACAAACTCATAAATATGGTTATTTATATAGTGTCTTAGAGACATTTGTGTCATAAGTCCAAATAATGTTATGTATTGCTAAATACAAAAACCATTTAACCTGAGAATGTGTATAAATCATTTCAAACATAAGGACTGAATCTGTTCATTGTTGCATTTTAGAGAGCATTCATTGGACAACATAGGGAGAGCATCTGTTTCCTCACATTCCAGCAACCTTGTCATGAATTGTGGTTTGTCATTATTTAACCTGTGGAGGGCAGCAGTAGGCTTGCGATGCATCTACACTGCTTGAAATTTCACAATAACGAATAAGAATAAAATGCTATCCTCTTCTGTATGAGGAGGGCAAGATGTGTCAGTGGGTCAACCCCAGGTTGTAAATCTCAGGGTGTGCCAGTTTAAAAGGCTCAGCCCTATAATGTGACTTATAAGCTCAGGTCACTCCCATTTAAAACCATACCCACAAACCCACCGCCAACCACAGCAAAATAGAGTTGCATATCTGCTATAGGTTGATAGCATATATAAAACACAGTCTTGATTTAGAATACTTGAACATAATTGTATTCTATTTAATATTAAAATAATGCATATAAACAAATATGGTCTAACTAAGTTATTAATTAGTAATAATTGTAATTTCGTGTTTCTATGTACTATTGATTACTACTGCAACTTCATTAAGATTTGTATTTTTAAATCACAATCTATGTGGCCTTGTTTTTTAAGATGCTTGTTTGTTGCTTACACCAGCCTTGAGTTAATTTGAGTTACCTTAACCAAAGTAAATGTGCCAGTGTTGTGGGCTATGCTATAGTTTGATCAATGTTGTTTAAATATATATTTCTCTTGGCTTCTTTTAACACTATTATATGAATGGATTTGAGCACACAGGGCGAGTGGCACATCTGCACACTACCAGGGTTTAGATTGGGAGCTTGCCAACACTTTTAGTATCCGTTTAAAAGTATTAAATTAGTTATTACATATTTGAACACTATTTTCTCAAATGTATTGTTATGAAATATATATGATTGGGCTAGTATGTCTAAAATCACTGGATACAGACTATATGTTTGCCGTAGTGGAATTATAGGCATCAAGCAACGTAATAATCAGGCTGCGTTCAAGATGGTGTAGTGTTGACTGTTCAGTTCGAACGTATAGGGCTGGACTGAACCTGTGGATTGCACAACTTGCGAATGAACAGAAGATGCTGATACTAATGTTGGCCAGGCACATCAACATATTAAATAGCCTAATATAATTGGTGGAGGCCAGGCCAGGCCCTATTTGATTTGAAGTTAAGTTGCTGTAAATCATATATTATTGCCTAATGCAAAAATGCAAAAAATAAAAGGCCATACAGCCTTTACAGCAGGGCTATTCAACTCCGGTCCTGGAGGGCCGCACCCTGCATGTTTTAGATCTCTCCCTGCTCCAACACACCTGATTCAAATGAACGGGTCGTTATCAGGCTTCTAACAACCTTGAATCCGGCTCTCCAGGCCCGGAGTTGAATAGCCCTGCTATACAGTATGGCCTTTTTTCATTTCTGTATTTTCTTGTGGTAAGCACGTTTGTGAATAATGTAATGCCTTTCTGTAAAGAACTTTGAGCTGCAATTCTTGTAAGAAAAGTGCTATACAAATGGTGTATTATTACATCTTTATAGCTTACAACCCCCAATACCCTAAAAATAGGGCTCTCCCAACATACGAAATCCCAATATATGCACTGCACCCAATCCTAACATTATAAGTGAATAGCAGGTTAGGTAAATGTACATTTGCCTGGTCAGAACCTCACATACCATAATTTACTACCTAGATACATGTATCTTAGTTAAAACACACACGTTATCATATTCCATTTTAGAACCAGAATTGTAATGTATATCTTTGAAATATGAGTTACAGTATCTTTTGCAAATTATGTTCTACATGTAAATGTTTTTTTCGACACAAATGCAAAATACTGATATACCAAAGTAGTTATACATTTAGTATACTGTATTGGAAATAGTGTCTAATTTCATGAACTAATGTTGACTCTACTGTAATTAATGCTTAATCTTGATATAAAATAACATAAAATGTATGGTTTTAAATTTCGATTTTATTGAGACGTCCGCAAAATCTTTTGCATACCTACATAAGGGATGCTGAAAAAATAGACTAATCTTAATACCGGTTATTCATAATGTCTGGCACTGCCTGCAATACCTGATTACAAAAATGCATTTTGTTTTAATTGTTGTATTTGTGATAAAGGTGATATTTAAACATTTATATAGCAGCAAACAACTATTTTATATGTAAAGATGCTATGCTAAAGAAGAGAAAGACATCACCCTCCATGTGTTGTAATCTGAGCTCCTTTGGTCATTGTTTACATATAGCTGGCCGGCCTGTTAATGCATATGTGTGGTCCACTGACCATCCACAGTTGAGTGTTGTCTTCAAAATTGTCTTGATAATAAGTATTTAATTGAATTCCTTCTAAATTAAAGTGTATCTGCACCCTAAACATTTTGTTTTCTTTCTGTAAAGTAAGTAATAGAATTGATCTGTGATGAGACACGTCAATGCTGGTGCTAATAATGACAAATATCAGTTTTTATTAAAAAAATCAGCATTTTATGGGCTGGAAACAGAACTACATCTGTTAAAAATCACCCCAGGACTTGGCTGGTTTTCATCGGTACCCTTAGTACTTTTATACGTATAAAAATCAAATGTTGATTTTTTACGTTTGATTTCCCCCTGGGTATCCCCCTCTTAGCCCCTCCCCTCACTCAGCTCCTTGAAGCATTTTTCAAAGCTGTAGTAGGTGGAGTCACGCTCAGAGCTGGGGTGAAGGTACACTTTAAAGGTGGAGTCAGGCTCAGAGCTGGGGTGCAGTTACACTTTAAAGGTGGAGTCATGCTCAGAGCTGGGGTGCAGTTACACTTTAAAGGTGGAGTCATGCTCAGAGCTGGGGTGCAGTTACACTTTAAAGGTGGAGTCACGCTCAGCTGGGGTGCAGATACACTTTAAAGCTGGAGTCATGCTCAGAGCTGGGTTGCAGATACACTTTAACTATGGTGTTGCTGTACCTTACAGTTATACCATGCAGGCCTACTTTACAGTTTAGTTGTTATTGTGTACATATACAGTAACAGTTATTATTTGATCATGATTATTATAGTTTATTATTGTTATTCAATATTTTTATCAGAGAAACTCAATAAGCATAACATTTAGACCAATGTTTAGACATTTAGCAAGCATGCTGCGCCTAATTATTAAATTAATAATGAAAATAACTTTGGAACATTAATGTCAACAATAAAAAACCAAATTCAGTGTACTGTCAAGAAGCTACAGTTGCTATCCTCCAGTAAATCCAGAATGTGTGCGCATTTGTTGGCGCCATAGAACTACAAAGTGAAGTGTTGTCCCCTTGGTTAGTGCTTCAAAGATGGCCGCCCCAGATTGAAGTATATACGCAGACACACTAAGTGAGCCCATCCCCCACCACTGTCTGACCCCTAGGTCAAGGTGCACTGACTCTCAGAGCTGTCTCACTGGGCCTCTTTAAAGTATTTCCTTGCATTCCAGTGCCTTGGTGGTGTGTGTGTGTGTGTGTGTGTGGAAAGGGGGGATACAGGATACATACACAGATATGCACACAGAGAGAGAGAGAGAGAGAGAGAGAGAGAGAGAGAGAGAGAGAGAGAGAGAGAGAGAGATGTGGGGGTCGGAGGAAGCTGGTAGGGATTAAGCAGTGTTTCTCAGGCTGGTTCCCTCCCCCACGGCCAGCTGACGGCTTTCAGCACAAAGTAAAGGAGACCCTGAAAACTTGAACCTGCCATTTATTCTCCAGCTGCTGCAGCCCGCTAACTAGCCTTTCTTTCTTTCATTCTTTCTTTCTTTCATTCTTTCTGCCTTTCTTTCTCTCCTATTTCCTCTCTTCCTCCCTCCTCCCTCTGTCTCTCTCCGTGGGCCGTGTAAGAGGATCACTTTGTTTCCATTGCCTTTTTTCAGTGGCTGCACGTGAGAGCGAGGGCTGGATTTGAGGAAACATTACTGGCGTAGCGTGCAGCTGCGAGGAGCACAGATCCCCTCCACCTTCCCCTCTCCACGCCGGGACTATCTCTCTCTCTCTCTCTCGCTCTTTTTCTCTCATCTCTCTCGCTTGCTCTTGCTCACTCTCGCTCTGTCAATCTGCCTCTCTGAGGGGTGGGGGTGCACCATATGGGAGCACAGAAAAATGGAGTGGATCACAGATAGAAGAGGGAGGAATCTTCCGTTTGTGGCGCTGGATGTCGCCCATCTGTTCGGTGAGTGCTTTTCGCTTCTCGTTCAGCAGTTGCTGTGAGTTGCTGAATACACACGGGTGAGCTTGCGGCTGCATTTCTAATGTAAACATTAGAGCTGTCTTTTTGTTTTTCTCCCGCGTTCGGTTGTGATCCACATGTTGCAAACACCCGTCACCGTTTCTGTGAGTGATCTTATACTTGTGTTCTGTAAGCAGGCCCGTTTCTTCTTCAATGTTGTTTTTAGTAGGTTGTCGTAGGCTGCGGCATGCGTGTTATTTAGTTGTCCCACTATCCCAGGCACAGCAAAGGATATTGACAGACTTTCTTAGTGCAATGTGGTCATTGGGAAGCATGTGTCTGACTTATAAAGAAAACTAACTGAGGTAGATGCTTATTTAGCTATTTAACATGCTATCCTGATTCAACAGGGCTCCTAAATGGATTATTATTTGCAGTTTATTAGAAGTTTCTATATTGTCAATAACAATACAGGTCACAGACAGTAGCACACTGCATCACTGCTGTGAGAAACAATCTATTTATCTGTCAAATGTAATACTTTCTATTATAAAATATATTGTTAGTAATAATATACTGTAATTTTCTTTATATTTAATAACTTTTATAATATTCAATACATATACAGATTATACAGATTATGACATTTTTTTCTGCTGTGCGGTAGCTATTATCAGCAATGTCTTGCTTATTGAAGCAGAAACAACCTTTACCAGAGCAGAGTAGTAGCAATATTGTTCACTTAACTTTCTTTAACATTCCTATCTTTTAACGTGCTCCTTTTTTACAAACCTGTGTGTCCCCTACACTGGGCTACGCATTAGCTACACATTGCTAAACAACCTCTACCTCTTCCCCCTCCAACCAACCTGCCAAATAGGATGAATGCATATTGTGCTAGTGTTTTATTGAACTGTCTCAAGTAAGGTATTATGCTGTATGTTTGTATGTGTCATGTGTTTTTAAGTAAAGTCAACTTACATTTACTCCTCCAGCCAAAGATTCTTTCCTAGAAATTACTGATGTTTTTTCAGCCCTGAAACTGCTGGATCTGTTCCCAAACAGAACTGGTCTATTTTTGCCCGGCCTACACAAGTGCACTCATTGTGGGTGAATACTTTGAGGGACCTTGAGGAGTTCACAACTTTGATGTGCATGTCACACTTTGATGCTTCGTTATCTGTTCAGGGCTTCACCTCACTCTCTTCTCTCTGAAGACTTGCGTTCTTTCTCTCTCACGTCCTACATTTGTAATACATCTTAAAAACAGGAACGAAGTGGTTTGATGAGTATTCAACTGTCTTGTAAAGTATTGAAAGTACTGAGAGAACACAACCATGAAAGGAATTACAATGTTAGCTTCACTAGTTATGAGCACTTGGCACTTTTTACTTAGCCTCCGGAGATCAGGATGGTCTCGGCACTTTGTACTTTACTAATACTAATACTTTTAACACTTGAGTTTAATTCTGCCGTGAGAATCAGGAAAGCCTAGAAATAATTTTTTATGTGTCCGAGTAGCAACTGAACTTTCCAATCAGCTCCGTGTTTATAGCTATACGGGCAATGTTTAGGTGTGCCGACTTGTGATAACTATTCCTCTGGCACGTCAGGTTACTTTGTACTGTCTACTATTGTTTGGCCTAAAACAACACCACAGCTCCTTTTAATAATACTCACATACTGTGTCTGTGGCTGCTTCATGTATTCTTCTTATTTCAGACATGTAGGTCACTGCACCGTGAGGACTGGTGAATGTGCTTTAGCAACGTGTAGTCCTGACACACATAGCCTTTTCTTCAGGTTATAAAGAAGGAATAGCACTATTACTAGATATACATTTTACTTAAAGGCATGGTCAGTCATTCATGCTAACTCCGAGCTCAAATCAAAACGGTATCACAGCGGCGGCGTCTCACACGTCGAAATGCACTGTGAAGCAAAGCGTAGTGCTGCGGCTTTGTTGATGCGAGCGGTGTTGGCCACTTTGTTTATGTTACTGTTTACGGAGCCAGGGCTGTGTGGAGGTATCAGATTATTTATTCAACACGCACAGAACGGTAAGATAGTGAAATGTGAGGAGATATTTGTTGAATTTGACAAAAAGTTTATTATCGTACATTTTTCTTGCAATAGCTGACTGTACCTTTAAGCAAGGTGAATTAGGATGGATAATCTCTTGATCAACAATGAATGGAGGGGCATGTTGAAAGTAGCAAAATATTCTCAAAGTTACCTGAAAATTGTTCTCAGTGGAATTCATCTTTCACATTTCACCGTCTCCCATCTCCCTTCCATGTGCCCAGAAGACTGTGATGTCATAAAAACGTAAACCAGTGTCGTCTGTAGTGTCATAAACCAGTGTTGTCTGTAGTGTCATAAACCAGTGTCGTCTCTAGTGTCATAAACCAGTGTCGTCTGTAGTGTCATAAACCAGTGTCGTCTGTAGTGTCATAAACCAGTGTCGTCTGTAGTGTCATAAACCAGTGTTGTCTATAGTGTCATAAACCAGTGTCGTCTGTAGTGTCATAAACCATTGTCGTCTGTAGTGTCATAAACCAGTGTCGTCTGTAGTGTCATAAACCAGTGTCGTCTGTAGTGTCATAAACCAGTG